>JZKD02S1774531.1:491957-515366 GCA_000966675.3 Picea glauca
TGTATTGATTCCTTTTAGAAAATTACAGCTGTCTGTGGTGCTATTAGCCACATGATCGCAGTTCTGAGAAGGGAAACCACTGTGCCAGATGTCCAAAAACTAGTAAGGCCAAATGTCCAAAAAATCGCATGGCTCCGGTGCCCAGTTGGGAAACCACCATCGCCATGGTCATGCCACTTCAAGGTAACTAGACTACTAGGCCATGCAAGACCGAGGTGCATAGGTAAAGTGTAGAAAAAACTCAGAAAACAGAGCAAGACCCTAAAAACCTGGACCAAGATGCAGTCTTGCGAAAACCTGCTTCGCCAGAGCTTTGCCTTTTCCACGTTCCGCCATGGCTTGTTGAAGATCTTGCATGAACATCATCAGGGCATCCACTCTTCTCTAGCGGTTGGATTCCTTCTGTTGTGCGTTGAGCATTGCCGCTTTGATCTCTTCCAAATGTTTTTCATCAATTTGATAATCTCCAGGTCTTTTTTCATCAATTTGATATCTTCCAAGAGTTCTGTTCTGTCTACGCACAAAGCATAGGGGAGGTTGGGGTGGGTGTGGAGAGGGGAGGAGGAGGAGGATCTTAGGGGGGAGGTGGGATGGGTGGTGGTGAAAGGGAGTCGAGGGGGGGAGGGTGGGTAAAAGGGACGCAGAGGGGGAGATGGAGGAGGAGGCTCATAGCTAAGCGAGTTCCCATACAGATCGAGCCACTCGACCCTACAGCCGTAGGGGTTCGCGAGGGGGGAGAGGTCACAGGGAGGATGGTTGCTAGTTGGTTGGTCCTAGGGTATGTGGTTTGGGGTGGCCACGGGGAGGGGTGCCAAAGGAGGAGCCTCATCGCGGGGTGGAATTGTAGGAAGAGCTTCATGGGTCGGGTCAGCCAGGAGAGCCTCCAGGGGGGGGTCTGTTGGGATATCTTTTGGGAGCGCTGCAAAGGGAGTGATTGGTTCATCCTGAGCCTTTATTGCAGGGATAATTCTTCCATGAGCCAAGTACCAGGATGCCCCCCGCTTAGGCTTTCCATGGGTTCGTGGCATGGTGTAGAGAAAACATAAAAATCCAACTGGAATCCCCGTGAGGTCGCACCAGAGCTCGAAGGCTGGGAGGAGGGGCTGGAGGGATCTGGAGACTTGGTGGTTGGAATTGCAAACAATGGAATGAAGTGCTAGAGTCCCCATCGTGTACAGAAGAAGCGGGGGCCAGGGTGTAAGTTGAAGCGACGGGGAGGAGTGTCTGCATGGCTTTGTGAGGATGCACTAGTTGCAAAGCTCCTCGCGTGAGTGAACGTTGAAAAGAAAATGCGAGAGGGAGGGTGGCAGCAGGGGGTGAAAAGACCAGAAATGACCGGGATAAGGACGTGGCGAAGAACATATTCTAGGTGGCCTATGAGGTGGCTAGGTGGCAGTAGGCGTAGTTGGAGCAGTCATATCAATCGAGCACCCCATCCCGGGAAAGATCTTTGGTGTGAGCTAGAAGATCTTTGGTGTGAGCTATGTTCTTACAAGTGATGACCACAGGGTGAGTGGGGTTGGTAGAAGGGGTACAGGAGAAGGTGCCTTCTTCCATCTCGACTCCAAAATTTTCCAGCTAGCCAGCTACTTGGTTGGTCGTTCTTCTAACATGGGAAGGAAGGATGACCTGTTGAGGCTGGAGAATAGAATTAATTCTGCAGAGCCCATTCGTGAGTCGCTAGCTGGGAGATAATTTCTCCGGATCTGCCCCATTGGGCATATGAGAGAGGAGGTTGATAACAATTTGCGAATCACCTTTCGCGATGAGAGGAAAGAGATGTAGCTCCAAAGATGCTTGCAAGCCACATAAAAGGCTCCAAATTTCTACAATGTTGTTGGTATTATGCCCCATGCTACCTGCTAGGATGTGTAGGATTTATCCATCACTATTTCGGATGACTTCCCCGTAACTAGCTGGTCCCGGGTTCCCTTTGGAGGCTTCATCAAAATTGAGTTTAAAGAAATTAAGAGATGGAGCCTCCCAAAGAGTGGGGCTGCTCGTGCATCCCGTAGCTGCCCTGGGCCATTCCAGGGTTGGGGTGATATTTATGTTCTAAGCTGTAATGATATGATGTTCATTATGAGGGCTTTACAGGTCCTGCACCGTCCAGGGATGTAATGAGATGGTTTCGTTGATATTGGTGTGGATTGTGTTCCAAACCTCTTGCCACGTTTTGGTGACTGAGTTGAAAATTCTTCTATTCCTCTCTTTCCAGATCTGCCAGAGGATGAAACCTGGGAGTAGTTGCCATATTCTATTAAGAATGGGAGAGTGGAAGATCGAGCTTCTCCATCCTGCAATAGTATCCTTTGGGCCTAGGTGTTTTCTATCTGATGTTCTCATGATGTTGGCACTTTGGTCCCAAATGTACGAGCTGTAAGGGCAGAGGTTGAGGAGATGATTTAGAGTTTCTTCCTCTTGTTCGCAGATATTACACCAAGACGGCCTGATGAAACTTCATTTTCTTAAGTTATCCCAAGTGAGGATGCTGTTGTGTGACACTAACTAGAGAAAGGTGCTGACTTTCAACTAGTATTTCATATCCCAGATTTTTCCCCAGATTTCCTCGCGAGGCAAGGTGTTGTGATTTGCTTGTAGGGAGTATGCTTCGGGAATGTTAAAGGAACCTATGGGGGAGTGGCCCCACCTAAGGATGTCCTCCCCTTGTTGACTGAATATTTTCCTGGAGGCAAGGTGCTCCTGTAAAGGTCGGAGGTTGACATGAAGGGGAATATTTAGATGCTCATGAGTGTTTTTCCAGGTGCACCATAATTCTCCTGAATCAAAGGGCTTCCAGAAATCGATGACTCTGTGTAGTCCCGCGACAGTTTTAAGGGGAATGAGGTCTCTGAGGTAGGGATCAATATTCAAGGCAGGGAGTTGTTGCCATGAGTCACTCTAGAAGTTTGCTGAAGTGCCATTTTGCAGTTCCCATAATGAGTGGTTCATGATGAGTCTTCGATTATTTCGAGCAACATTCCAGATGAGCGAACTTGGGCTTTGACTGTTCCATCTGATGAGTTCTTTTTCTGGGGTTGTAGGGGTGTATTTTTTCCTCCACAAATGTGCCTAGAGATCTTGGGGTCTTTTCATCCATCTCCACCAGATTTTAGCACTGAGGACTTTGGTAAGAGTGGATGGGTCACGCAGACCGAGGCTGCCTACTTTTTTTGGGTTGCAGACCTTTTTCCAGCTTGCCAAGGAGATTTTGCGTCCTTCCTTGATACCTTGCCACATAAAGCTTCTTTGGATTGATCTTAGAGTGTTGTGGATAGAACTTGAGGCTGCTAAGGCTGAAAAGGTGTAGATCGATAGAGCTTGGAGGATGGATTTAAGGAGAATGAGGCGCCCAGGCAGATTGAGAGCTCGAAAGGTCCAGAGGGAGAGTCTCTTCTTGAAACTGGACAACAAGGAGTTCTAGGAGGCATTCCTGAGAGAGTTATCGATGAGGGGGATGCCCAGGTAGACTGACGGAAGGACACTGCGGGTGAAGCCCAGGAGGTGAGTGAGATGGTTTTGGATGACTAAAGGCATGTTGAAGAAGAAGACCTGGGATTTGGTTAAGTTCACCTCCATGCCTGAAGCTTCACAGAAGAGGTCAATGATGGATCTGAAACATAGGGATTCTGGCGGTGGAGATGCCCATAAGAAGGAGGTTGTCTACAAATTGGCTATGAGATATGGGGGGAGAAATGCCATGGGGGGCGAGGCCCAAGAGAGAGTGGTCCCTAATGGCTGCTTTTAGTGTGTGACTGAGCCCTTCTACCATGAGGATGAAAAGGAAGGGCGAGAGAGGGTCACCTTGTCTAATTCCTCTTGAGGGAGAGAAAGGTTTGGAAGGGACGCCATTGACGAGGATTGAGAACAGTGCTGAAGAGGTGAGGTTAACAATCCAAGAGAAATAGGCGGGATCAAAGCCGAAGGCTAGGATAATGGATTTCAAATAGCCCCAGTTTAGTTTGTCGAAGGCTTTGGAGAGATCTAGCTTTAGAAGCATGCCTTGAGTTTTAGTAGAGTGGAGGGAATGGATAACTTCGTGAGCCAGGATGACGTTGTCCATAATCTGGTGCCCTTCTACGTAACTAGATTGCTCAGGGGAGATTAGGAACGGTAAGATGGGCTTGAGCCTAGTTGCAATGATCTTTGTTAGGAGTTTGTAGATGACATTGCATAGGGCTATGGGTCTAAAGTGAGCTGGAGAGGTGGTGTTATTCTCTTTAGGGACGAGGGTGAGGAAAGTTGCATTGAGGGCTTGAAGGACCTTTCCAGATATTCTAGAGTTCTCAATGATTTCCCACACATCCTTTCGGAAGATAATCCAATAGTAGTGAAAGAAATCAGAAGTGAAGTCTTCCGGTCTAGTTGCCTTACCAAGCGGGGTGGTGTTAAGCGACTAATGTACCTCCTCCTGGGTGATTGGTCTCATCAGGGCTTCATTTTGCTCCTTAGTGACCTCCTTGGGTATGTGCTTGAGGATAGAAGTTATGGCTTGGGAGCAATTAGTTGGGGGTTCTGTGAGGAGAGATTGGTAGTAGGTAAGAAACTCCTTTTCCACATCCACATGTTGTTGTATTTATGTGCCTTGCGCTGATATGAGATGTGTAATGCGATTGGACTGGTGCCTATGTACCATCGATCTGTGGAAGAATTTAGTGTTTTTTTTCCCCTCTTTCAGCGAAGTGATGTGAGATTTTTGTCTCCAGAGAACCTCCTCTTGTGCTTTCCTATCAACAATCTGATTGTTGAGAAGTGTTTCTTGTATTTTTATGGCTTTCGTTAGACCCTGTGTTTTGATTTGATGAAGTAGTGTTTGCATTTGCTGTTGGAGAAGTTCCTGAGCTTGGAAGATATTTCCAAAGGTGGTCTTATTCCAGGTTTTGAGTCGCTGCTTGAGGTTTTTTAGTCTTTGTTGGAATCTGTACATCAGGGTTCCTGTTTGGATGGCCACCGCTTCCCACTAGGCCTTGATGTTTGCTTGGAAATCTGGGTGAGTCAACCAAAATTTTTTGAAATGGAAGGGCTTTCTCCGGGGGTGCCAGTGATGTTAAGGGTTAGAAGAATTGGCCAATGATCTGAGCCTGCTGCATCAATGACTGTGGCATTCCATGCTAGATTGTCCATCATGATGGTTTCAGAAATGAGGAAGCAGTCCAATCTGCTGGATACATGTTGGGCCCCTGAGCACCTGTTGGACTAGGTAAATGGCCCATTGTCTGTTTCAACGTCAATGAGGTTCAAAAGGCCTATGGTATGGTTGAAGAGTAGGCTGTCATTTCCCAGGAAGCGATTGCCTCCTTTTTTCTCCTCCAGCCCTGTGATCATATTGAAATCACCCCCAAGGATCCACCTTTGGGGGCCTAAAAGATCTGCTATCCAGTCCATGTGTTGGAGGAATGATTCTTTATCCCCTAGTCTGGGGGGTCCATAGACGTTCGTGATGTAGCCTTGTTTGTTCGAGCCAATAAGGCGAAAGGAGGTTGTGATGGTCCACTTGGAAGTGAAAAAATTGTCAAGCAAGATGGTGGTTGGATTCTAGAGCAATGCACGTGCTCTCGCTGCTCCATTAGTGTCCATTGCCACATGCTTTGCCTGTGTCCAACATCATTGGAGTGTGGTCTGTGCCTCCATTTCTGCACATTTCATTTCTTGTAGGAGTAGAATGTATGGCTGTTCCTTCCTGATTCTGTATTTGAGCAAGGTTTGTTTGCTCCTTGCATTGAGGCCTCTTATGTTCTAGGATAATATCTTCATGAGGACGGTGGGGGTTGGAGGGGGGGGAAGGTGTCCAAGATCAAATGAATTTGACCTGAGTTGACAAGGAAGTTTCTGATGTCTTGGATGAGCCGGTGTTTCGGTTTCCTGCCTCTTTCTTTCTCCTCCTTTGTGGTTTTTCATTGTTCCTTGGTGGTTTCTTTTTGTATTCCTAGGTTTGTGCTGGCTCGTGCTTTACCTCCGATGGAAGAGTTAAGGAAGACTTTATGCACCTTGCGAAGCTGGTCAGGCGGTATTGTATATAGCTATTGCTTATGATAGGCTTGTTCCAGGTGTGCCATATCAATTCCTGCTAGCTCTGGATCTCCTATTTCTGACCTGAGATTGGTTGGAAGGGAGGTTGTTGCAGCTATTGGTTGTGAGGAGGAGAGAGCAAGGGGATCATCTGTGGCAGAGAATTGGCTGGTTGTAGGGGTTGTCAGGGGGTTGGTGGAGGAAGAAGGGGTATCCACCGAGGTTTGAAGGGCCTCAAACGAATTCTTGGTGCGGGGTCCAGCTGGTGCCTAGGGTGGTTCCCTTTTCGTTTGATGCTTTCGTCTACCCGTGACCTGGGTGAAGCCATCCTTGGGTTTGTTAGAGTCTTCTTGAGCTGTCTTGGGGGGGTTATTTAAAGGGAATTCTTGGAAAATACGGTCGTGCTCATGAAACTTGCGGCAACGAAAGGGGATATGCTCATAGTCCAAGGTTTGTGACCATTCCTTGTTTTGATAGTCCAAGATGATGGTTCCAGGGAGGGGTTTAAAAATATTTAAATAGACACATATGCGGGCATAGGCAGTGTACCTTCGTTGTTTTGTTGCCTCCGATGCTTTGACATAGTTGCCGATGGTGTTTCCAATCCCTGCAAAGATCTCCTCTAGCCAAAATTCCTATGGAAGCGAGTAGAGTCGTAACCAGACCGGAGCATGTGTGAAGTCTTCTTTTTCTGGGCTAAATCTTTCCATCTAGAAATAGAGAAACATGCCTGTCGAGTTATAGAAGTACAACCCACCTTCAAAGATTCGATTCCTATCCTCCAGATTGTGCAATATGATTGTGAAGAATCCTTTTGATCCTAGTTGGAGGTCGTAATGGCCCTTGGGTTTCCACCAGTGGTGAATCCATTTGACCAGGTCTTTCTCTGAGGGCCATAATCCCAGGAATTTGCCTATCAGTGCAAAATCGCGCATGTACTATTTCTAATCCTCAATTCTCGACGAGTTGATGGTGTATTTGGGAGTGATCGGTGCTTGTGGAAGTCATTATCCAGGTTCCCAAGTGCGTTGAGATCTTGGTTGGCTAGTTTCCCAGTCGATATCCATTGGCTTTTCCTTTGACATTTCATCCTCCCAGATTAGTTTTTGCATGCCGGCTGGGAGTTTGAATGTTGGGCGTTTCGAGTGATTGGAGCCATGCTCCTTTCCTGTTATAGTGCTATAGGAGGGGGCTGAGGGCATCCCTCCCTCAACCTCCATGGCCGTGGCTATGGGAGAGAGGCGGCGGATGGTGCAGGTTTCAGAGCAGAACCCTAGTTTTCTCAATACGCACACATCATCATTCTTTCTCTCATTATTTTTTTCGGTACAACATAATTTGAAGGAGGCGCAAGATAGACAAAAAATCTATGCATATATGAAAAGGCCAATAATATAATTATTAGAACATATAATAAACTTATAAAATTTTTAATAAATTTTATTTATATATTTCAGACTATATATTAAAATTTAATTCCCCCCCCCCACCCCAAGGGTCATTGGACCTTTTAATTCTATAACTTCGCCATACAGAGGCAGATTTTCGCTTGTGAATAGTCGAAACAATCGAGGAGAAGTATAGAATACATCCATGACATTTTCCTCAGCAAATTCATCCCATATTTTTAGTGACATGTCCCAGAGCGACAAGAGCTCATTCCTGGCCAAACAAACATGCACTAGAAAGAGGCATAATTGGGGGCTTCCGAGGCCAAATTGGGCTGGATGAGGAAATCCCATTTTAGTTACATGTATGAAGGCCTGTAGCAGCCTGTCAATTCTGGTTTCCAACCCAAAATTTTACCCCAACTTCAAAAATTTTCCCTGATCAGTCACCCGGTCGCCTCCTTCCGCGTACCTTCCCGGGTCCATATCTTATTCATACGGAGTCAGATTTGCGCCAAACGAAAGGCAGTGAAAAGATAGAGGATAGATATATAGCATGGGAATATTAAAGAATAATTTGGTGGCTTTTTGGTATAGGGGAAGGGCCTCTCAAGCTTTAGGTCCAAGGGGTCCCTTCACCAAAACAAGCCCAAATCGAAGCCATGCTTCGACCAACTCACAGGGAAACTTATAGGCACCAAAGTGGGGGTATAATCAGGTATGAAAAGTGCCTTAACAATGGGCATTTCCTTACTTACAATTGCCTAGGCCCAAAGTCCCCTTTCCCTCTTAAGCAACTCAACAAATTCCCCACACCTTGGGGCTTCATCCCGGTGAATCCAACAGCCATGGATGGCTGAGAATTGTCCTAAACCATCTCACCTACAGATACAAAACATGACAGCAATGAAAGAGCCTTTGGGATGGCATAAACCCAAAGGGAAATGGTGATGTGGCATATCAAGCTTTGTCATTTTATGAAAAATGACTTTTTGTAATGCGAACTCTCACATGATTTACTTTTTGGAATGTATTACTATGTAATTGAAGGGTCAAGTCAAATCTGATTTGAACCCCTTTTTGGATAAGGTTCCCTTTTAGGATAAGATTCTTTTTCGATAAGATGCTTTTAGGATAAGGTTACTTTTTGTAAAAAGACAAAAGTACTTTAGGGTTGGTCCACTTGCCACTTTTCCAAAAGTGACAAGTGTTTTGTGACCTAACCCTAAGCCTTCACCTCTCCTTTATAAATAAGAGGGTTGGCATTATGAATTGGAGGATGAATATAGTAACAAAGCTTTGCTAAAATTTACAAGACTCTTTGTGTGTGTGATACTTTTTAGATTTTAGTTGTTGGATGTGTCACTTGTTGGTTAAGGGTTGAGGGGTAGGGGTAAATGCTTATTATGTTAGCTATCTCTAGGAGGGATTGGTTAGCTAGGTGTTTTTTGTTACTTCCTTGGGTTTAACTTGCTTACTTTCATCTTCTAACAACTTGGTTTAATTTGTTTAATTTGTTTTAGTGCAGATTTTCTGAAGTATTCAATTGTTTTCAGCCTTAGTTAGTGGCTGGGAGTCCTAAGGCCCCTTAGGAAAACCCTTAAATAGACCTCTTAGCTGGCTGTCCATACTTGTTTGCTTTATCTTTTCATTCATGTATATTTTTGTTATGTTTTCTTACCATTAACCTTACTGTCCCAAATAGGAAAATTGGTCATTTTGGTCAATTTCCCCCCACGGGACAACCATCTTAGTTGGTTGCTATATACTTCTTATGTGTAAATTTCTGTTATATTTATTTCAGTTTTTCCATGCATAAATGCTAAAATTTCATTGTTTGCCTGCAAGGATACAACCGATCACCCACTCTGCTTCTCTTAAGCAGTTGGGGACCACCTAGAGACCTGTTTGAGGCAAAGGGGCCAACAGGGCAGCGAATAAAAACACACATTTTGATCGGTAAATATACCCAATCACTCTCATAATCACTTTACTTATCACTTGCATTCACTCCAAAACTTTTTGGTACACATACCAATGTTTATATGTTTTATTTGTGTAGATAGTTTGAATAGTTCATTTGTGAATTCATGTTAAAAATCTGATTAATACTTGTCAAGATAACCATCACACCTTTTATATTTCAAACACTAAATTTCCAATCCCCATACATGCATATGGCGGCTTTGCTGTTCGCAAAGAGCCTCAACCCATTCCTTTGGGTTGAATGGTGTAATTGTCATTTTGTAATTATCTAATCTTGCTATATTTTCATTGTATGACTTTTCGCTCACTAATCTATAGGGGGCTGCCCCTAAAGGGGCCATGCAAATTCAACAAGCTAAATACATGCAAAACGCCACCAAAAAAAAAAAAAAAAAAAATTCAGGGGTCCGCCCCATACACCGAAAAAAAAAACTTATATTATTTAGATATTTACATATACATATTATCTAGCCATGACATATATGTCACCTATCTATTTACTTGTTTCATGTATATAGTTTTAAATAGATTTCAAATTTAGTAACCAGGAGGCATGCTCGTGAAAGAAAGATGTGACCTCACGACGTGGATGGCTTGGTATTTCATTTTATGCAATTTCAATTTTGTAGGATATTAAGAGTCAAAGCCAGGGAGTCTTCATCAGGAGCCCCTCGGAAGTTGTCTAGTTAGTACAAGTCGAGTGGTCTTTCTTTAGTACCACACGGTCAAGGAGTTGATTAGCTTAGCTCGGTTGGAATACTACTCTACTTGGGTAAGCTCAACAATAACCCTCTTTAGGGGTGTCCTGAGCCTGTTCCTTTTCACATGTATCTTTCTTCCATCCAAGCGGCTTTAAGAGCCCAAAAGTGCTAGTGATGAGAAGTGGCTAATCCCCGCTTCTCTGAACTGCATGGGGCACTCTTCAACCTAACCACCATGGTCTGCTAGGACTACTCTTCTTATACTAGTTGGCACAGTTTCGGGATGTGTTTTCCTGATCGGGATAACCTTCAAAACAATGTGGTGGCCAAGGCATGTGATAAAAACTAAAAATTGACCAATAAATACTTTTAAAGTCAACCTTTCGCCAGTCCACCTTTTCACTCACAAACAAAAATTGAAGTTGTGAATACTTTCCCTTATATCATAGCTTTCACAGCTTGTAACTAGGCTGTTCATCCACTTTTACAGCCCACTTTTGATTTAACAGCCTTCTGGGATCACTTCTCGGGTCACCCCAGGGGGTATCAAGCCATTCTGAGCTTGTTTCCCTATCTTGAAAGCTTTGAACAGCTTGTTGTTCACAATTTACAACCATTTAAAAGTACTTGGCTGTAGATTTTAGGCTCCCTTTTCACCCTTGTTTCACACCCTTTTACTCAAGGAATTCATTTGTTAATTACCCAGGACACCGGTTTATCCCGAGGACCCATTCTGGGACAGTTTCCAATGCTTTAAGGAAGTGAACAACTCACTGTCTGCTTTATTTAGTTCGCTGTCCTAAAAATCAGTGAGCTCATTTTCGTCGCACTGTCCATAATTTTCATCCCCCAAGCAATTTTGGCCATACAGGAAGCTAAGGAAGGATAACACCCAGGGTGGGTGGTCTTGAGAAAGACTTCTTGTAAGTCTTTCACCTTTCTTTTTCCCCTTCATTACTGCCTCAAGCGAAGCACCACCTAATGTGCGGGTAGTCTTTGCTTCGTGCCAAGCTATCAAAGAGGCTGTAACCGGCTTCACAGCTGGATAGGTCGGATCTGTCCCAACGGACATATTTTTCTTATAACAATCACCATATAGCATAACAAACTTTTCAATGCCTTGCGGGAAGGTAGAGTCACTCCCAAAGCTTCCTTAGAGAACTCTCCCTATTTTATGGTCTATAAAAAGGAAGTTAATCTTCTTACCAACATTTTAAACCGTCTTTTCTAACTCTCCCAAAAAGTCTTAGGTGGTGAGTCCACTAGAGAACAAACTAGAATCAACACCTTTCTCAAGCTTGAAGAAAGAACTAAAACCATAAAGAAGTTTAGAACCCATTAAAATTGAATTAAGTGATAGTTTGACATAAATTCTTTGTGAAAGACTTCCAAGTCAAAGATTTAGTCTCGATGTGGGATAAAGCATGTGAATCGAAGGAAAATACATGAAGTTTCAACTTTATCAATAGGGCCATACCAAATAACAAAATCAATTGGCCAAGGAACTTATTGTCTTCAAGATTTGTAAGGAGTTCAATTCTACTTACCCGCCAATGGCCAATATCTAAAGAAGTACTTTAACTAATATTCCCTCAAGGTGAATTATCCCATAAACAATAGATTTTGTATTTTTTCCTAGATTAACTTTTCGACATTGAAGTTTTCACTTTCTTATTTTCTAAACGTTTTTTTTGCAACCTTAGTTTGGTTTAGATACCCAATAAGGTCTCCAATGTTGTTAAGATGTTTTTTTTTTTTTTTGGAGATGGTCTTGATTGATGATTGTCTTAGCTCTAAGTTAGAGGACAAAGACTCTTAATTCCCTTCCATTATTGCCTAATGTGTATAATAGCTAGCAAACAATTTGGAACTCTCCTAACTTAAATATTGACCCAACCATTCATATGAGTTTTGGTTGGGTAAAGAAACAATCCACATGTAGATAATTAATCTAAATATTAAAGATCAATCTTTGAGAAGAGTAAGGGATGGAAAATGTGGAGGGGATCATCTATGATCCCAAAGGAAAGAAGAAAATAACTTATGCCTGGGGTCTAAGACTAGCCACAACCAACTAGGTTGAGGCTTATGCTCTCCCTCCTAGCCAATGATGTCAACATCAAATCTCTAATAGATATAGGAGATTCAAGTTTAATCATCTCTTCAATGATAGGAAAATCAGTTCCTAAGAATAATAGGCTCACCTTGATCTATGCTTGAATCAATAAGGAAGCAAGTAATCATCTCATAGTTTCATATGATGAAGTTTTATGGGGCCTCAACTTGGAAGAAGATTCTTTAGCCATGGAAGAAACTTTATTTAACTCGAGGGACCTAGAAAAAATGGGGGGAGACTACATTATTTCATCTCCTAAGTATAGGAGGTCAAATATTTCATGTCACATTGCATATACATTAATCTCCACTTGCCACAACATCTACATCACCGGTCTCTTGACGCGAGAAGGGGATTTGCAAGGACACAATTCCATCCCATCTACATGAAATAATTTACCATTTTCTGGTCTTATGAATTGGGAAATATGGATATTTATTATCAAGGTGGGATTATAGGTGTTACCTCTGAAACCCTGATTTAGTGTATATAGCAAAGCCTACAACCTGCAACCTCTAGAAGTGGACTAGACCAATTTGAGAAACAAGTTATTGAGTGGGTTTATTGAGTGGTCTCGTACGGTTTTATTGAGCAGTGGACTAGACTGATATGAGAAGCAATCCATTAAGGGAGTTTATTGACCAATATTTGGTTGGTTTATTGAGTAGTGGATTGGACAGATCCATTTCTCTTTTTATTATTGTGTGTATTTGAACTAGGATTCTGAGCATATGGGTTACCTATGAAACCCTAATTCAATGTATACAACAAATCCCACAACTTTGAAACTGATCCTTAGATTTATAGTTGCCTCTCCCACTCACACAATTGCTCTAACTATTAGTTACACATCTCTGGTGCCTCACCTAGACTATTTTTCTACAAATGGAGTTTAATTTGTTCAATCGAGTGGTCTGTTTATTGAACCCTAAAGTGACATATTTAATGAAGCATGATCTCTAGTAAGTTTATTAAGCAACAAATTGAATTGATCTGAGAAATAATCTATTGAGCACATGGTATATGTTTTGCACATCTAGAGGAACAGAGCAAAGGGAGTGATGAGTTGACAACTTGCGGTTGTAGTTAAGTCGATGGGTTTATCCAAGATCTCTCTCTATAGTGTAATGAATCTCTCACTGCAATGTAATTGAATGAATCTCTATGGTATTGAACATTTTCTCTTTTTGTGGTAAGAACCATGGAACTCTACATGGTATTGAATGGATTTCTCTCTACGGTGTAATGGATATCTATGGTATTGAACATCTTCTCTCTCTATGGTATAATTGAATGGATCATTCTCTATGGGTAACATATATTTGTGGTTTTCAACATCTTTTCTCTCCATGGTGCAGTTGAATGGAGGTCTGTGGTATTGAATGGGAGAGACTCAATGTAAAGGAAGGAATTATCCCTCACATTTCAAAACAATTTTTGGAGGAGCTCCTATGTGAGGATTTGATGATGGGGAATATCATGCATTGGAGAAAAACTAGGTCATGAGGTTAAGAAAAACAAGTCGACATCTCTTGAAGGATTTCATTGAAGTAGGTAATGTCAAAATTTCCAAGGATGGGCTCGCCTCTTTGAAGTTGGTTTCTAAATTGGAAGAATTGTTGATTAGTGTAAGTAGAGTTAGAGTTTTGAGAAGATTGATGAATGTTGAGACCTACGAGAAAATATGAAGGCAGTAAGAAACAATGGAGGATGAAATCCATTTTGTGGACTACCAAGAGGACCCACTCTCTAATGACCAAATCTTCTACTCAACTTTCTTATTAGGAGACTTGGAGATTGATTCCTCTATCTTCATGGGGGGTTTATCAGATAATCCTTCACTAAATAATACCATAGGGAAGTGGGCCATGCATGGAGTTGATGCACTGTCTGGAAATCATTTACTAGAGTCTAATATCATTGGTTTCAAGGAGGACCACATTTATCTTGACAAACCCTTTTTTCCTTCCATGTTGACACTGGAGGGTGGACCCCATGTGAATGTTTTTACTATTGGGTGATTTCCATGGGGGAAATTACTCATGTCCTTTGTATTAGTCATTCTGACTTGGCCGTCAAAAGAGATCCATACACTATTGTGATTCTAGGGTTTGTGGGGGAGAAACTAAAACTTACAGAGCTACAAAATTGTAGGTCCAATGTCCAAAATATATCCATTGGTAGGAAGAAAATAAGGGTAATCAGATCGAGAGAAGGAGGAGTCTCCTTGGTGGTTAGTAAGGATATTAGGGTAAGACAGATATCGGATATAGACATCCAAATAGTGGTTGGTAAGTTTTGTGGTTTTCGGGTCTCTATGTCTTCGATAAAATTTTGGACCTAATAGGAATGGGAACCGCTTATTGTTTATGGCCCTATAGTCCATCTGTTGGCCCATGGTTGGCTAGGATTTATTTTTAGAAGCAAGGATGACACCCTTTGAATTAATAAAGGTTGTTATGTTATTGATAAGAATATCCTATCCATTAAACCATGCCACCCATTATTCAATGCTCAGAAAGAATTTGAAGCTAGTACCCCAGTATAGGTCAAACTACCCAATTTACCTATTGAATTTTGGTCTAATTATAGATTGAAGGCGAATGGGGATGCTCTAGGTAATTTTATCAATGCAGATGATAGTTATAAACCTAGTTCTTCACACTTGTTGGATTTTATTCTGGTTGAGATTGATATTCAATAGGGTTTTTCTGAATCCATAGAAATTGTGGTGGGTGACCAGGCTTATACTCATATCTCTGATTACATAAACATCCCTTTTAGATGTGTATGCTCCCATAATTATGGACATGTTGTGGAAGAAGAATGTGGGAATAAATTTTAGAAGAAAGTACATAAATCTAAGGAATAAGAAGTGGTGGTAGTTGATGGAAATACCATTACTTCGTCTATGAATATCGAGAATCCAAAGGAACGAGGTGGATTGGAGGTGAAGTCTAGGTCTGAGTCACAAGATTTGAACATTTTACAAGGGGTTTCCTATGTATTGAAGAATCTGGTAGTGGGAGATATGTCCATCTCGTTAATTGTTGGTTCACAACAGTTGGAGGTTTGAAATGATACTACTACAATCATCTATGGAGATCTAGAATTTAGTGTTTCATAATGGAACAAGTTGGACACTATCTAGAACAAAGGACCAATTAGTGACCCTCCCTTGGGTAAAAAATATAACTCTTTTTCCCACTTTCCTATTTTAGACTCTAAAAGTCCTACTATATCTGATGCCAATCAACATTTTAGAGGTTTTGATCACTAAATACATAAAACTCTTGGGATTCCAAATTCTAGTCCTTAGTTTGTTGTAGGAGGTGAAGGCTCCTTCTCTGTTGGCATGTATAATGATAATGACCCTTCCTTTATAAAAAAATGTTTTCCTCCTCATGTGACTAATCTTGGTTGTCCCATTACTTCGAATGGGGGGGTCACTACCATCTGAGACCTAGATCTAACTCTCAGGATACAAGGGTCTTTGGGGGGTTGGGATAGGACCAAATCAAGGACTTTGGCACTTTAAAAGTAGGCCACAAATCGACACTCAAACATGATCAAGAGAAAGTCACCAGGGAGGTTCACCATGGCAAATAGAGATGCATTTCAAGGTTTATTAGAGAAATAAGTACGCCTAGTGTAGCACACATGACCCACTAATCCTTACTTAGGCTGTCGGGGTGTCACAACTTGTCCCATTTTCTCACCAGGGTGAGTACTTGGGAACATCCGTGTCTATGTGAGGACTTCTCTTATCATAACATAAACTATGCTACACCTTACAAAATTCATAGCTACAGTTCTACTCCGGAGTCAATTGAGGTATCTAGGAATCTAAACGCCCCAATCAGACTTGTGACATTCCTCCTCGGCCTCATCTACATGTCTGGTAGCTAATTTGGATTTACTCTCATCAGGGTACTCACTCACCAGGGATGCCAACCTCTCCAGTGGCATTATTCTGATGAATTAACTTAAGGATATAACGACTTTCAGATATCCAATTCAATGGCTACAACTTCATGAAAGCCTCTACTCAATTGATAGTTACTCTCCCATCATGTCCTAGCCTTACCACTCCCAGTGGGGTCCATTTTGATGCACATATGAGATCAAGTCTCGTCCGTTCTAGATCAACGATCTACTTTCTCTCTTGGAACTCCTTCTCATTGGGGTATCCTTGTTCCAACTCCACTAACTACTCCGAATCAACCACTCTGAACACACGTGATCCAACAAATTGAACGATCCTTTCTCATTTGATCTAGTGTGTGTGATGTGCCTCGGAGGTTCAAACTAATCACTAGATAAGGTAGAAGAACTCTCCACCTAAGGGGGGTTCTCATGAGATCTAACGAATGTGATTCCATGAGCGTTTTCCGTGAGATATATGATCCTTGGACTTCCTGTTGTCAGAATCCCTCTTCCAATATCCCTTTAATATCTCCAACCGAACTTACACCAATGGACTATTGACTAGATCCAACAATCCAAAATCCACCATAGCCATACTTTGAAAGATCAACGGTTCTTATTGACTTGGGATTTCCTTCATCAAAGTCATGTTACGATATATCCCTTGCTTGCTCCTATGGGTACCCCCTCTGATCAATGATCCAAATTTGCTCCCCATGTCGATCCAACGGCTGGGAGTCATCCCGACCAAACTCAGATTTTCTTCAGGAAAACAGTCTGATTCTAGACTCAAGCATTCAAGAATTTCTTCAAGGATTTTACCAAATCTCTAAGATTCAGAAGACAACTTTAAGACCATCAAAGGTCCCTATATTTTATGAGTAAAAAGGAAGATCTTTCATTTATTGAAAGATTTCCATACAAAGATAACAACTACCTTGCGACTCAGGGTCCTCTTTTTCTCACAAGAATATCTTTGGTCAACAAGACTTCCACATCACTGGTTAAATGATGTTTTGTCCATATTCCGCAAACTTTACTCTAAAGCAGTAAGGTCCATAGGGATACAAACTGTCCCTAATTAATCATTTTCATTTTTTAATAGGTTAACAATGGTCGCATTATTCCATTATAATTATTCATAGGTTTCATGTATCAATTTCAAGCATTTACATTTCCCATTAATCATACAATTACATGAATACATCATTCATTCATAGTTTAACAAGTCAAGTTATACACTTATCTAATCAGAAAAATTTCCAATACCAACTGACTGAGAGAGGACGCCTTTCCTCCCAACCTTAGGCCATGTTGTAGAGTGCCTTCCTATAATGCACCACCCTCATGTGAAGCCATGATACCACAAGGGATTGATTCAACTGGAATCCATCCTTGAGATGATCCAGGAAGGTTACTCTCCTTCTTGTTCTGACAACAAAAAAAGTTTCCCCCTTCCACTGAGCTCAAAAACCCTATAGGTTTATCAGGTGGCTTCTCAACTGGATTTCCTTTGCATAAGGGAGTCCCTTCTCTGCTAAACAGTCCCCCAACGACCTCCCCTTACCGGTGTCGATTTTTGTCCACTAAGCACCAAGGTGTAGTCCTTCTTTCTCAAGTCTGGATTCATGTATTCTTTGTTCAAGGTGATCACTCTCAATTCAAACGATTTTCCCGTTTTCTTAGAGGGAACCTCTCGATTTTCTCCATTTGCACTCTCAAACTCCTATATTCTCAACGCTTGTTTCTCTGTGAGTCCACTGCTCACGAATTCACTATAGGTTTTCTTCCCTCAAATATTTTGTGTGCACTTCTTTTCTTTATCCTGATATCACACTCTGCTTGTTGAGTATCCGATTGAACATTATTTGTGTATGTTCTCTCGTGGTGTCTCTTCACCTTTGGTCTCTTCCTCCACCGATCTCCCTAGGATTCTCGTGGCTTTCCTGAAGATGCAACCTACAATCCATAGTTACCATTCTGAACAGGAAATCATGAGGTCCCAATTTTAGTCATTCAATTGGCCATTTGCTTCTCCAAAAGACCAATCTGTCAACAACCATTAACTACCTCAACCACTTCTTTGTCTTTCCATAACTGGTCACATGGCTTATTTAGATAAGGTACGATGGGAGGTATGAGATTATTCTTAGAAAGCATAAGTTATCTTGTTAAACAATATTCTTGTTTTCTTCATAAGACTGAATCAACTCCCCACTCCATGCCACTTCATCAATCCCTACTTTATTAATTCCCACTTGTGTATCATGGACAATACTTGCAAGTATACTCCCTATCAGCCAATGGTTTTGGTGCTTTTATTAAATCAAAACATAATTACATGCTTCATAAACATACTTATACGAAGTCTTAACATAATTATAGTCTTGGGGAAAATAGGGTGTTACATTCCCCTCCCCTTAAAGAAACATTTTTCTCGGTTTTTAAAACACCATGTATATACAATTATACAGAAAAAAAAAATGGGTATGCCAATTTCATGGCATATTCTAGCTCCCATGTAGATTCATGTTCTCCAAAGTGCTTCGATTTCACCTTGACCGACATGATGGCTCGATTCCAGATCATTGTTTCTCTCTTGTCCAGGATGCATTGGGGATTAGGATATAATTCTCCTTATGGTTCCATCTGTATCACAATCCAATCAATTACATGATTAGGGTCACGCACATATTTCTTTAACAAATATACATGGAACACATTATGATCTCTAACAACATGTGGTAATGCAAGTTTGTATGCCACTGGTTCTATTCTCTCTAGGACTTCAAATGGTACACAATATCGGGGTTCTAACTTAGCACACACTCCCATTCTCAGGGAACTTCTCTTGGGTTTCACTTGAAGATACACATGATCTCCTACTTTGAACTCTCTATGAATTATATTGCTATCAACATAGCTCTTTTTCATATCTTGGGAAACTTTCAGGTTCTGCCTTATCTTAACCATGGCACATTCCATTTCTTTCAACAATTTTGGTCCAAGTGTGATCTTGTCCACTAGAATTTCCCAACTAATTGGAACTCTGCACTTCCTTCCATATAGAACCTCAAACAAGCTCATTTTCAATGACTCTTGATAACCATTGTTATATGAAAACTCTACCATAGGTAGATACTTTTCCCACTGCTTGGGCTAATGCATAACATGCATCTTCAACATGTTTTCTAGCAACATGTTCACTCTTTCAATATGACCATCTGTTTGAGGATGGTAAGTTGTGTTAAACACCAATTGCATTCCCAAGCCTGCAAACAAGATTCTCCAAAAACTTGAGGTGAACTTAGCATCTCTATCTGAGATTATGGTTTTGGGAAAACCATTCAATCTAAAAATTTATTTTATAAAATCATTAGCAATGTCTATGGCTTTAAAATTAGATTTGATATGAATAAAATGAGCCACCTTGCTCAAATTTTCCACTACAACCTTGATCGGGTCATGTTGCTTGATTGTCTTTGGTAAAATGGTAATGAAATCCATGGAAATTGTTTCCCATTTCCACTCGAGAATAGGAAAAGGCTACAATAAACCTACAAGATTTATGTGCTGAACTTTCACTTGTTGGCACTCTAAACATTTTTCAATATGTTTAGCAATGTTCTGCTTCATTCCAAGCCAGTAATACAATTTCCTTATTGTTGTAATTATTTTTTGGTAACCAGGGTGATCTACATATGGTCTTGTATGGAATTCATACCTGACCAGATGTATCAGATCTACTGAATTAGGCACATACAATCTGTTGTTATACAACAGCAAACTATCGGCCCCAAGCTGATATCCCTCATACTTATTTTCCATGGGTTCTTGTTGTAACCCTTTCACGACTTGATTGAAGAACTCTTCTTCTTGTAATAGGGTTTTAATCCTCCACCTGATGTCAGAATATCCTACACTTGCTGCTGCTAAGTGAATTTTATGGATTCTTCGGCTGAGTGCATCCACCACTTTATTTTCCTTTCATTTTATATATTTGATCTCAAAATCAAATTCACTAAACAACACCATCCACTTGGATTGTCTAGAATTCAACCTTTTCAGGTTGAATAGGTACTTCAAACCATCGTGGTCTATCATCAGGATAAATCTTATCCTGAGTAAGTAATGTCTCCACATTTTCAATGCATGCATGATTATTGCCAACTCCAAATCATGGGTAACATACTTTTTCTCATGTTTGTTTAGATTTAGAGATTCATAGCAAATCACTTGTCCATATTGCATGAGAAATCCACCGAGTCTTTCCTTGCAAGCATCAGTACAAACCGAGAAGTCTTTTTCTAGGTTTGCAATCTTCAGAACATGGGCATTAGTTAAAATATGCTTCAACCGCTGGAAGCTATCTTCACACTTGGGTGACCACACAAATTTCTTTCCCTTCCTTTGTAGTGAGGTGATAGGATTACCAATCTTGGAAAATCCCTTTCTGAATCCTCTGTAATACTCATCCAATCCCATGAAAGATCTTACTTCTGTCACAATTCTAGGGGCATGCCAATCCATGATTGTCTTGATCTTTTTAGGATCCACTGTCACTCCTTCTGCTAAGATTATGTGGCCTAAATACTGGATTTCTTTTTGAAATAAATCACACTTTCTGAACTTAGCATACAATTGGTGTTCTCTTAACACTTGTAGCACCATCCTGAGATGCTCTTCTCTATTCTTTGAATATACCAAAATGTCATCTACAAATACTAAGACAAACTTGTCTAAATACTTGTTGAGCATGTTATTCATTAAACACATGAATGTATCTAGTGCATGTGTGAGCCCAAATGGCACCACCACAAACTCATGGTTTCCATACCTTTTTCTAAAGGTTGTCTTGTGGATATCCTCATCCTTAATTTTGAGTTGGTGATATCCCGACCTCAAATCAATCTTTGAGTAAATTGCAGCTCCTCTGAGTTGATCGAAGAGATAATCTATCCTAGGAAAATGATACTTGTTCTTGATGGTTATCTTGTTCAACTATCTGTAGTTGATACACAGTCTCAACGTGTCATCCTTCTTCTTTACAAACAAGGCTGATGCTCCCCACACGAACACACTTGGCATGATGTAACCTTTATCCATCATTTCCTTTAGTTGCATCTTCACCTCCGCCAACTCTGATGTGTTCATTCTGTAAGGAACTTTCGATGTTGGTACTACTCTAGGCACACGATCTATTGTGAAATAAAGATCTCTTTTCTGAGGTAGTCTAGGGACTTCCTCTGGAATCACATCTTTGTTTTCCCACAGTACTGGGTGATCTTCAACCCTTAGTTAGGGTTTTGATGTTTAGGGTTTTTTCCTTTTTTTTTAGGATTCATGATAAAATTCCCTCTTCAGCCTCTTTGTAATCATATTTCTGTGAATGAGTTTCGCTGACATCTCTTTCTCTTAAGAGATAAGCTACCACCATTCTAGCTAGTTTGTGTTCTACAATACTCTACTATTTTATTCATTGATAGAAGTTGGGTTCCATTTTATTGTTGTACTCTCTATATTTATGTGTGTGTTCCATTCCGTTCTCAATATAATATGGATCACTTATCCACTTGATTGAATGAGGGAGGTTGTAAGGTCAACTTCCCCCTCATGCATGCGACCCAGTTAAGGTAAAGTTTCTGATTGAAAACCCCACATAACACAATAGGTTGGCTTCCAAGAAGCCAAACTAGTCCACTAGAGCTGAGACAAAAAATATTCACATCTAATAATGCTCCACTATAAATATATGCCACTAAATAAGCAGGACTATAAGCATAGCAACCCCCCCAAGTCTAGGAAAGTGTAGAAGAACAACTAATTACCCAAGAGAGAGCAGAAGTAGGGATTGTGATTCCTTTGAGCCACCAAACCATCAAGCCATGAAGCTTTACACAACTGAGCTGAGGACCAAACCAAGAATAACAAATTCACTAGGTTGAAGGTCACACCAACCCTTACTTGCCCAAACCAAAATATGAAAAACTAGAGTCCTCAAACAGTTGCATCTATGTCCATTGTCTTAATCCCACCTCAACCGTGTGAGAAAAGGATTAATGTTTCATAATTGTAGAAGTAGTGCCACTTAGTGTGTGATATGAGGGCCATCGCATCACCCCTAGGCTCATAACTTGAAACATGTACTTCATAAAAGGATCCAAGTGCCCCTTCAATTTCACATTATGTGAGGAGACAAGAGTCTTCATGGAATTGGTTGGAAATGAGCCTTACCATTCATAAAAATGTTCCCCCCATTTTCATATGTAGGTGTATTTGCATAATAGTTTGCAATTTGATTGTTTTCATGGAGTACATGAAAAAATATCACTCCCGGGGATGTGGAATAAGGCTTGTCAAATTTTGAAAAACATTGATGCTAGGCTGAAATCCATGGGGATTTTTGTCCAAAACCATATGTCGAATAATGTTCTTCAAGTCCTCCACCACAATCAAATCATGAATGTTAAGAGAAGAAACAACCCTTAAACCTTGCAGAAGGGCATAAGCCTTAACAATATTATTGGAAATAATTCCTAGACTTCATGCATAGGAACATTCTATTTCCCCTCTTGGGTTAATGAGAACCCCACCCACCCTTGCCACTCTGTGAAAATTGAAGGACATGAAGTGAACTTTTTAAACTATTAGTATTAACATAAAAAATATTATTTATTTAAAACACATTAATCATACATCACATACAATTATTTGATCAATTATAAAGAGTTATTTGAATCAAATGTTTAATTAATTATGAAGTGCAATCTAAATCACTCAAACCCACAAAAATAATAACACTTTTAGCTTAATTTAAAGTATGTATTAGTTGGAAGAATGATTAAATATGAAGTCAATGTCAAAAAATAACTTCAATGCATGATGTACATGCATGGGCACATTGAACTTATTATAATTCATTTTACAAATCTAATAATTATATTTGTGTTTAGTTGTTGCATAGAAATCAAGGATAATATATAAGGTTGTGTGTATGTTTAACAATAAATATAAATAAAACTTAGCATATATGATCAGAGGTTACTTTCATAAGAATACCTATAATGAGACAACATGGGCTCTACGGCGAGGGTTTCGCTGGCTGCAGACCCCCCGACTCTTCCTTTCTTTCCTGGCGTCTACACATGGATTTTGTATTTGTCTATGGTCTTGGAGATTTCTTTACAATCATTGTCTCCTCATTGATATCCCGTGTTAATGAAGCCACCATCTCCACAACTTTTTACTCTTTTGTGATGTCTTCTTTCAAGGTTTTTTTTTT
>JZKD02S1774531.1:515400-562345 GCA_000966675.3 Picea glauca
TCTTTATATTCCTATCATTCGATCTACGATACCTTTGTTTGTGTGGATCATGCTCTTTGTTATAGAAGAGACATACTTGTTAGGTGGTGGTCATGGTTCATCGATTATTAGTGTAGATCTCCTGGTCACGCGGTGTTCATGCCTAAGATCTTTCGTGTTGCTCAGATTGAGTTTTTTTTCTCGGATCTGGGTTTTTTTGAGTGGTGGTGCGGGTTTTGGTGTTTGCGATCTCTTTTTCCACTGAGCCCTCTCTATTGTCTTTGCGATTTTCATATGATGATTTCATGGCCGTCTTATTCCTACTTTCTATGTTGTCGGAGCTATCACTCTAAGGCTTCCTCTATTTATTACAGGCGTGTGTGGTGTCTCCATCTGACCTCCCTTTCTAGTTATGGGGTCGTTGTCAGGGTTTGATGCATACCATGGGCTTCATGTTCCTAGTTTCAAAGTTTGAGTGCCGAGTTTAGACTTTTAGCGGAAAGGGTTTGGAGTTTTTGGATCCTATATTATTCTCGAGAGGTTTGTATGCCGCTCAGATCTGTTCCGTCCCTCTTTTGGGTTCTCTTCGGAGGCTTGCTTTGTTGCCTTCTCTAGGCACGGGTTTCTAGGGTTTTCCTTCTGCAATTTCATTTTTTATCTCTGGTTTTGCTGGCACATCAGGTTTCGATGTATTCTCAGATCAGGGTCTTCTAGTGTGGGGTTCTGGTTCCTCATTCTCATATGTATGGTGGTGGGGTCAGAGTTTTGAGGTCCTTAGTAAGGGCGTGTACTGTTGATTGGCCTATGGTCAACACTTTGAGGTCCTTCTATTGGGAATGCAACTTTTTGGCCGCTCCTTTATGGCTGTTTCGTGGGTTGATGGGTTCTTCTGTTAGCTGGAGTTGTTGGTTTGAGATTTATATACTGATTTTACTTGGTCCTTCCGGTCACAGGAGTTTATTTGGGATTGCGATGTCGACATTTTTCTCTTGTGATGGGGGCCAAGTTTTTTGATTTTTGCTTCAACGGTTTTGTGGTCTTTGAGACCTATGTTATATCGTTTTTGTGGCTCTTTAGCCTAGTATTTTTCCCTTTCGGGGTTTCCATCCTTTCCAAGGACGAGTCATGCTTAATGCACTTGCATAATGTAATTTCGATCTCTATGGATGAACAAAATTGCATTTTTTTCTGAGGAAAAAAATAAGAATACCTATAATGATTTATAATAAAAAATAATATTACACTTATTAGAATTATAATTAGGATTGATATTATAATTATTGGATTTATAATTAAAAATGGTAGTACAATATTAGATTTATAATTAGAATTTTTATTATAATAATTGGAAATATAATTAAAAGTTGTATTATAATTATTGGAGACATAATTATAATTTATATTCTAATTATTGGAATTACAAGTATAAGTGGTATTATTAATATGGGAATTAAAATTATAGGTTATGGAATTAGAATTAGAATTGGTGTGTGTGTGTGTGTGTGCGTGCACACACACACACACATTTTGACACAACATGTGAAGGATGACCCAAGATATATATCTAATAGTATTTGAGACTACTCTTTATGCATATTTTTTTACAAAAAAAAGGTTAACACCAAGTGGGGTGTTACTATATGACAATATAAAAGAATCCAAGGACCAAGAAAAGTTCAAGGTGGAATTAGAAAGGAGTGGGCCCAAAAAGGTCATGGAAAACAAGAGTGATCAACAAAAAAAAACATTAAGCTAAACAATGGAAGAAGGTTAGAAAGGAAAGCAATAAAAAAATTTGGGGAAGCTTCATAAGAAATTAGATGAAAAAACAAAAAAAACATCATGCAGAAAGGGAAAGACAAACCTTGATGGAGGTAGGGAAGAGGCTTATAATAAAGTTAAGAAACACAAATATCCAATAATACCATCATCAAAGGAGGAAAAGATAGTGAAGGGAAATGCATCAAAGGGAATTAGATGTTCAAAAGGACAATCAAGAACAAAGGAGGACCCTATCAAGAACCCTCTAAATAAAAAAAAAGAAGATCTTGAGGACCTAACATAAGAGAAATCTAAAAAATGTACCGATATATGTTGCAAGACATTAACAAAATGTTGGAAGAGATATACACTCTGATTAGAAAAAGAAGGTTAAAGAAACCCACAAAGCTTGATCAACAAGGTGTTGAAAGTTAGAAACAAGAAAATTCAAGTAAGAAAATTGGTTAGCAAATAAATATTTTCTTGGAAAAGAGAGGAATAAAAGGAAATGGTGTATGAGAGTCTCAAACAACTATAGAAGAAAAAAGAGAAAATGGAAAAGAGAAGAAAATTAGGCAAAAAGGAAGAGAAACAAAGTGGATGCAAAAAGGAAAAGCAAAGAAGTGGAGGGAAATATGAAAAATAATGAATTTGTGAATACTGGGAAGGATCAAATAGAGAAAGAGGAGGACGAAGAATTAAAAAAAATTGAAAACCCAACAAGGAAATACCAAGGAAACAAGAAAACTGATGGAAAAACCTTGGATGAAAATGAAGGACTTGAAGGAGACATGGAAAACCCTTGTTAGTTTTTTAGCTCGGGAGGTACTCTGCATATGTGTCTTGTATGCGGAAGTTACCTTGTACCTACACTACTAGACACATGACTTTCTAATGGGTTTTTATAAAGTTGTGATAAAATGGTTCTTTTATTAAAGTGACTTTTCAATGAAGTGTGCCTTCTAATATTAAAGTGAATTTATTTCATAAAGTGCACTTATGTTATAAAGTGAAAATGTACTTTAATATTTTAAGTGATTTATTTGGAGGGAATGAATCATGACTCTTGATCTTGTAAAGGCAAGATTAGATCTTGACCATTAGATCTAGGGTTGAAGAAGGTGGAGGGTCGCTTTCAGATTATAAGGGAATGCATTGGGTAGTGTGCAGGACAAGAGAAGGAGATTGAGAGAGAATTTTTGAGTAAGCTTGAGAGAGGAAAGAGGGCAACAAAGAGGGCACATTTCCCAAGAGACATTGGGCACAAATCCCAAGGAGGATTTTCTATTTTGTGAGTGCTGAATTTTCTGTTGTTAGAGAGGCCGTACTGTACGGATCCATACATTTTGTACAACAGTGAGGAGGGCACACAAATTGAGGCAGCTTTGCTTCATAGATTTTGAGGCTCTGTTAGTATTTTATGTTGGTGAAGAAGGCAACAATATGTTGCTATCCATGCAACATATTGGAATAGATTTCGAGGTGTTGGAAAGGGCAAATCTGTACAATTGTACAAATTTTCTAGGCATGGAAATCGAGGCAGATTTTGGGACAGTTTTGGTGCTGTGAGGTATTTTTCTCTTGGCTGGAAATTGTGTAATTGTTGTTGATATGTACTTTTCTGAAGTTGAATAATAACATCTCTCTCTCTCTCTCTCTCTCTCTCTCTCTCTCTCTCTCTCATTTGGTTTCCCCACATTGGGGTTTTCCCTAGCATTTGCCTAAATTTCTGAGTTATTCATGGTTGATTGAATGTTGTTCATTGTATTTATTCTGTTGCATAATTACTTAGTAATGTGTATTTCTGCTTATGGTAATTTCTGAATGTGGGTTTATGCATATCAGAGTTCATTGATGGCAATTATCTATATGTTGCTAAGTGTATGACAAAATATTAGCTTGCTGATTTTGTCATTTAAATTTCCACAACCCTTACAAGGAAATCAATGAAAAATAAATATAAGTCAAAATAAATAAATATGAATATAATTATATTCATAATTATGATTTTAAATATAACTATAACTATAAATATAAATATAAATATAATTATAATTATAATTATAAATATAAATATAATTATAAATATAATTATAATTATATTTTTGTAAAAGGTCTCGAGAAATTATAATTATAATTATATAATTATATTTATATTCAAGGATGAGATAAGGAAGAGAAAAGGTCTCAAGAAATGTAAAATAAAAGTAGAAGGTTGACGAAGAGAAAAGATTCAAGTTGGAACAAAAGTAGAAAGAGGAAGAAGATAAAAAGGCTAGAGAATTCAAACAAATATGTTGGTTAGCAAATCAATGGAAAACCCTTACAAGGAAATCAATGAAAAATACATATAAGTCAAAAGAAAAGAAAATGAAGAAAAAACACAGAGAGAGATAGGAGAAGAAGAAGGAAAATGATGAATTCGAGATAATAAAAAATAGAACATAAGCAAAAGGATAATGAAGAGAAAATGTCTCAAGAAATGTAAAAAAAAAGTAGAAGGTTGACGGAGAGAAAAGATTCAAGTTGGAACAAAAGTAGAAAGAGGAAGAAGATAAAAAGGCTAGAGAACTCAAAAAATTGGTTATAAAACAAATATTATGCATGGAAAAGAGACGAATAAAGAGATTATGATTATGTTGTATTCAACAATGAGTATCAGAGTGTTTAGTAACCTCGATAATTCTTGACTTTGAACCATTTGAAAGATTGAATGAGGCCTTCTTGTGTATGTAGGTCTAGGTATAAAAATGTCATTTACTTGACAAGAAAAAGAGGGTTTCTTGCAAATCCACCATTTGAAAATAAGACCCAACAATTTTGAATAAAAAAATTGGAGGGTGTTGGGTTCAACCTAAAATGGACTCGAAAATTACAATGCAATTCAACTTAATTTTTATTTGACATTTACAAAAAACTACTGCAATTACCAAATGCTGAATTAATGTTGAGTAAGAAGCTTATTGATGCAAACTAGAATTAATGCTGATGTAGATTTATCTTTGAATGCTCATGTGATCAACAACTTGAATTCTTGAAAATGATTTGTAGCTTCTTGAGTACATGTACTTGATTTGATTTACAATTTGCCACTTAGTGTGCTTGCTTGGAATTAGTTGATGATGATGATGATTAACGTCCACTAAGACCGAATTGGTCTATTAGACCTTAAGAGGGTAAGTGATTACTTGTGATTCTTTAGAATTTTGTTTACGTGCTCTAAAAGCATTAAGAGAAGCTTTCCAAGATCACCATACTTTTGTTGAGTTAAGAGGTTAGGAAGGTTGGCAATGTGACAAATATTTTGAAAATGAGATCTAATATGGGTATAGGATGGACAATCTAAGAGAAAGTGTTTTTCATCTTCAACCTTCAAAGTGTCACAAAGGTGACACACTCTTTCATCCCATGGCGTTTTAGGAATTGACCAATGCCCAGTTTCATTATGGAGCTCTTGAGAATTTGTTCTTATCTTAACAATGTTTATTTTTTTCTTTACACTTGGAAAAACAGATAGATAATTTTGATCTTCTAGATTAGGGTTGATTACATCCTTATAATACCTTAATTTTCTTTTTCCCTCTAACTCTTTATCACACCACATTTTCTCCTTAAGTTTTGATTTGACCTTTTTTTTAATAGTATCTTTATTCTACAAAATGGTGTCTTCCCTGATTCCCCAATTGTTTAGCCAAGATCGGGCATCTTTATGCCATCCTCGCTTGAGTCGATGATGGTTATGGTTTGGTTTTGAAGCAATTTTAGGAAGCCTCTTGTCTTTCATGTTGTTTAACTTGTTCTTATACATTAGGTATCTAGTCATAACCATGCTCTGAATGGGGGAGAGGCTTGTTTCTAAGAGGAGGATGTGATAGGGCGTATTTCCTTTAATTTTGAGGTTATAGGTTATAAACTTCTTTTGTATTTTCTCTATTCTTCTCCAGGATTCACGAGAGATACTATAGCCCCATACTTCACATCCATAAAGAATAACAGTTGTAAAAAGAGTCTCAAAGAGAAGTTTCTTCTTATCCCAACTCCAAAGATCAACTGATTTACAATTATTTTCAAGCCCATAATAATCTTTCCATCCCCCAATAATCACTTTCTCAATGTTATAATTCCAATTGAGCTTGTGGTGAATATCAATTCCAAGATATTTGTATGAAGTGACTTCCTCCAAGTTGTTGTTGTCATATATGAAGGTATCATAAGAGATCTTATTGGATTTAATAATCATGACCTTAGTCTTATCAGTATTAACAATCATACCCATATTGGAGCAAAAATCCCCGAGGATTCTTAGTTGGTTTTCAAGATCATGAGGAATCCTTTCCATAAGAATGATATCATCGGCATAAAGAATAAGATCGATGACTATACTAGTGAGAGTAAGGCCGACACAACCTTCTTTTTCCAAGCAATCTTCTAACTTGTCAATGTATATGCCAAAAAGGGTAGGGGACAAGGGACAACCTTGTTTGAATCCAATATTGCAGTTAATCTCTTTTGACCAGCCCTCAACATTTTTAAACTTAGCAATAATGTTCTCATACATCCTTATTGCAGCAGCCCTCAACTCGAGAGGCACTTTTGTCTCTTCCAACCTATTCCAAAGGTTTAAAGTCTTTACGAGTTTTATATGTGCTTGAATCTGTAGATTGAGTGAAACAATATTGTGATGAAGAAAAAATAGGCACCATGTATGAGAAGACATTATCACACATGCGTAAGAGCACATAAAACTCCTTAAACCTTTTAATTCCATTTCTGGACAAATTTAAAACAAAAACCACCAAAATAAATATTTTTATAAAAAAATGTGGTAGATGAGGCTTTCAACCATGCTTCTTTTCTACCAAATCAACAAACACCTTCAAAAATTTAATATCTAATGCCAAAGGTTTCCCATATACTACATATAAATTTCCAAGCTTATTTTAAAAGAAAACTAAAATGTCTTTGTAACATTACCAAAAAACATTCTTTTGGTAAAAAAAATTAAAGCTAAATGTCGAAGCTTTTTATTCTAGTGCACTTTAACAAAAACTCCTTATTAATAGAAAGTAGAGCATATACCTTCTTTTCTTTTGCAATGGACACGTGTATTTGGGTTTTTGGATAGTATGGATCTTATTTTAGCCTGCGTTAGTTTGTTTCATTTTGATGTGATCGAATAACCAAACATATAGAGTCTAGTGGAGATGGAAACATGGATAGGTGGGTGTGTATTTATATCTTTCACTCTTTGTTTCCATTTTTGTTTGAAATATTTTGTACTTTCATACAAGATATCATAGTTCACCTCCTTTACCCTCAATTTTGCATCACATCACCTATCATTCGCCCTAAAAATAATTTCTCTCAACAATTATATATTGCAACTCATTAATTTTCCATTCAGTGTAACCAACGAGCTATATTTTTCCAAAAGAAAATTTCTCATTATATTGAAAATATGATTGTATACATCAACTGACCCTCTTCCAAAATAGGACTATAATAATATCTGAGAAATACATTCAAGCCTTCCACTAAAAGTAGAAGCTTCACCAGAAAAAAAACTCTAAGATTAAAAAAGGGGAATTCCCAAAAAGATCCATCCAAAATATAAAAAAAGTCACTGCCACAAAGTGACATTCTCTTGTCGCATGGAAATACAACTCTATTACAAACTAGGAAATTGCACTAAATTTTTTTAAAACATCTAGTAGGGTCTTTATTGCCTTCTTCCCACTGTGTGGAAAAGATTTTACCAAGCTGTCCCTTGAGCGCTTTCTTTGATAGTTCGCCAACCTCCTTGTTTAATTCTTGGAAGGTATGGGTAAAAGTGATAGCTCTAAAATGTGTGCTTAAGTCTCTTATTTTTTTCTTCCATCCATATAAAGTGATGATCTGAAGTCTCCCATTGTCATTTCACCAATCTATAATGATTTTTGAATCTTCAAAAATTTGTAATTATGTGATATGTAATCTTGTATAAAGTAATAGTGTTGCCCAAACACCAAGTAACCCAACCCTATTGTTTGAGCCAGGTCCAGAATTGAAAGACCACTTATACACCGTGGTCTCACTAAACTTAATTATTCCCCCTCCTCCACTTTGTAATCCATCTGATGAAGCAGCTCCATCAAACTAGCCCACCAAAAGCCTCGCCAGAAGAGGAAGTTGTACCCTACACTTTGTATGCCCAATCCGAGTAGCTGCATGAGTATTAAAAAACCCCAAGGTCTTATAAACCACTGCATAGATGGAAAATGTCCCATTTTCAAAAATTTCCTTATTGGGTTCCATCCATATATGCCAACAAATGATAACTGTCAGAGTAGTCATTGCAGTAGTCTAAGAAAACCACTTGTCATAGCAGTCTTTTACAAAAATTCCATCCCAAACCAATTTCTACTTTAAAACATCAGATATAAGCTGCCACACTTGTGTTGTGAAATAACAATGGATGAATAAGTGGTTAACTATCTTAGGGCCTCTAGTACACATGATAATATAACTTGGACCTTCTCACCCCTTTGTCGCTAAATTGTCCTAGGTAAGAATCTTGTTTTCCAAAGTGAGCGAGGTAAAAAGTTTGAGTTTCATGGCTAATTTCCATTTCCACATAGATTTCCTCCATCCCCCTATAATATGTTGCCAATTGATCTCCGCTACAACTATGTAGACATTTTTGACAGATAGTAACCCCGACTTATCTCCACCCGCCCATTTAAGTTCATCCTCCCTGTCCTGTAGATGAATACCGAGACCTGATAAAACACTACAAAAGTGGTCCCATTCTTTAGCTAAAACTCCCAAGAGTCCAATTTCATTATTATCTTTCCAGTATGAGTTTAAAAAATTGGCCCAAATGCACTGCGGGCCTGATATAAGAAGGTGATATTTCTCTACTTTAATATACTTAGAAGTTTAGGTGACAACAAGAATTCCTTCCTAGACCAAGAAGCAAGTCTCTTCCTAACAAGATCACCTAAACAAAGCTCGGGCTCCAGCATAACCAGTGGACAATAAGAGGAAGGGCTTTGAGAATACTTTTCCAGGTCTGTGATGCCGTTGCGAAAGTGCATGTAGCCATTCTGAACTAAGTGGACACCGAGACATAAGGAAGATACTTTTCCTTAATAACGATGTGCCAAATGCTTGTCTTAGTCAACACTCTCCATAGTTTGTTCGCTGCCAATGCTTTGTTGAAGGGAAATAGATTTCGTAGACCCCAACCCCCAAACTTCTTAGGTTTAGCTAATGCCTCCCATCTGCAGAGGTGCATTTGTTTTCTATCATTGCAACCAGACCATAAAAAGGAGTAAATTAGCTAACAAATCTCAAATAAAACTGAATTCAGGACTGCTACCAAAGTCATCTAGCAGACCGATTGACTTTCCAAGACCGCTTTTATAAGGACAAATCACCCTCCAAGGGTAAGCCATCTATTGCACCAATGATCAATCCTCCTCTCGAACTTATTAATGAGACACCTCCATTCTTCTGATTTATATCTTGAGGGTGTCATAAAGTATCCCAAACAAAAAAAAAACCAGAATTTAGATCAATGAAATTATACGGGAAATTTTCTTTGAAAAGATCCAAACTATCACCTTCTAGGTCTGAATAATGGAATGTTGACTTTGATAGATTTATCTCTAAACCCGAAGCTCTAACAAAACTCGATAGAAGGCCAACTATATCCTTCCATTACTGGAGATTGGCTCTTGTCATTATCAACACATCATCTACAAAGAAAAGGTAAACTATTTTGACTATTCTAGCAACCTTCACTCCCGACAATTTCCCTTCTTCCTTACCTTTTTTGAGCAATAAACTGAGGCCTTCCATCACAAGGATAAATGACAGAGGAGAAAGTAGGCATCCTTGCTTTAGCCCTCTTCCTCATTGGAAAAAAGTTGAAGGCTCTTCATTAATTAGAACTGCGTAGGTAATAATTAAAACACAACTCATTACCCAGTTGGTGACCAACAGACCGAAACCCGATTGAACCAAGATCATTCTCAAGAAATCCCAATTGATGCAATCATATGCCTTCTTTAATTTGAGTTTCAATATTAAGGACTTTATATTCTTTTTTTTGATACTATGGATGCATTCCTGAGCCATCCCTATGGCATCCATTATTTGTCTCCCCTGCAAAAATCCCAACTGTTCTCTAGACAAAGATTGAGATAGAATAGGTTTCATTCTATTTGCCAAAATCTTTGCTATAACTTTATAACAGAGGTTACAAAGAGATATAGGTCACAAATCACCAAAATTCAAAGGTTTGTTTACTTTTGGAATTAAAACCAGAAAGGTCGAGTTCATAGCTTTGATCACCTCTCCCCTTCTCCTCGATTCCTCAACCATCCCAAGTAAATCTTCCCTAACCAGCTCAAAAAAATTAGGAATAACTCAACAGTCCAACCATAAGGTCCTGGGCTTTTATCCTTCGCAAAATCCTTTAGAATTTTCCACAATTCCTCCTTTGTGTAGGGTCTTTCCAGCTGGACCGAGTCTTCCTCGGTAACAATACAGGGAAACTGACATGCTAAATGAATCTGATCTTATAAAAGTATTCCTGTATCCACCCGAGTTTCTTTGAAAAATTTAATTGCTTCAATTTTTAAAGTCTCTTGTCTTGAGTGCTCCTGGCCAGTCTCATCTCGAATCTCCCAAATCTGCTTTCTATTTCTTCTGGCACTAGAAAATTGATGGAAGAACTTAGCGTTTTGAATGCCACTCTTTATCCAAATAGCTCAAATATGTTTTCTCCATGATTCCTCTTCGGATTGAAGGAGACTGATTATTTCTTGTCCAAGAGAATTGACTTGACCTACGACCTCCTAATTATTTAAGTCATTTTGTGTAGTCTGATAGAGCTTCTGCAATTCCTCTTCCAACTTCTCTAATCACCTAGATGATTGCAATCTACACTGAGATGCCCAAGACTTTACATGATTTTTTAAACACTTTATTTTCCATACCAATCTCTGTTGTAGTCTAGATTCTTGTAAAAACATAGGATCCTTCCAGACTCTGTGGACTATTTGAGAAAATGCATCTTCTCTCAACCACATCAAGTTTAGCTTGAAAGGATAAGCTTTGATATGATTGCTACCATCAAGTTTTAATATAACCATAGCATGATAAAAAATATATGGGTATGCAACCCAAGAGTGATACCTACCCAGATTTCTCAATAAATATGTCGCTACAAATGTCGTGTCCAATCTTTTCATAATACGATCTGAACCCACTCTACCATTTCTCCAAGTTGGCACTAAAGTGTCTGGTAGAATATCCACCTGATCACTATCCCATAACAATTCTTTGAAAAACAGATCCAACTGATCCAGCTATGCCACTTCCCCCCAAATCTCACCTTCATGTAAAGTGAAATTAAAGTCCCCAACCACTACCAAATTTTTAAGGGAGAGTATCCCCCTATCCCCTACCTTTACCACAACAGTGAGTTCAGTTGGCAAATCATGGGGCCCGTTAGTTTCTTGAGACCCTTCCAAGCTTGATCTTAAGTCTTACATTTGTTGTGGTGGCTTACTCTTGACATGTACACGTTTTGAGTTGAAGCAACATATCTCCTTTTTGAATGTATATGGACCAACGAGCTATATATATAACTTGTTTTATATAATGTAATACATGTTAATTGTAATTGACGAACTATATGATATAATATAATTTTGAATATTATATTATATTATATTATAACCATTAGTCTTGAGTGGGCCTAATGATTAAGAATACGTGTTTCCTCCTAAGAGGTCACAAGTTCAAATACAGAGGGGGTAAGGTATGTATACCTCCGTAGAATTTACCAGTCAAATCATTGGGCGGAGGGGTCTCATACACCAATTTGGTGTCTGGCTTGGACGTGACCTTAAAAATAGATTATTATTATTATTATTATTATAACTAATATATAATATACTATATGATATAATAAAGTGTTTATGATTTTCTCATTTTCTTTATAAACCCTAAGTTCTCCTTTTTCTATTTATTTCAATCTTATATTTATTTATTTCATCCTAATTCCTCTAACTTTTCTACTTTTATTCCTATATTGAGCTTTTGTTTGTCCCTGATGATGGGTTGATATACTATATGATATAATAAACTGTTTACGATTTTCTCATTTTCTTTATAAACCCTAAGTTCTCCTTTTTCTCTTTATTTCAATCTTATATTTATTTATTTCATCATAATTCCTCCATCTTTTCTACTTTTATTCCTATATTGAGCTTTTGGTTGTCCCTAATGATGGTTTTTTTTTTCCAAGGAAAAAAGTTGTAATTTTATTAAAAAAGGATATGAAATTACATTCGCAGATATATATTTGCTATATGGATAGCAAGGATATATATTGTTTGTTAGTGTCTCATACAATTTTGTGATCTTCATTTCAGAATGAAATTCTTGCTTCAATACAAAATAAAACATATTATGCATGGACATCCACCCCAACACAAGCCGAATAGTAAAAAAACAATGAGTTTCAAAAATAGACTTTCTAATATATACATAGTGTTCCTGTTTATATACTCAAAATTGTCTACCATTGGTATATCAATATGTTTGTTCTTCTTGGAAAGGTCTATGGAACTTAAAATTTCTAGCCTCTGTATGTTCTGTAATATGCCAACTTTCGAGATCTAGGTGCGATGCTTCTTTGGATAGCCGATCAGCCAAGGAGTTCCTTTCCCTGTAAATGTGAGAGAGAGAGAAAGTGTCAAAAGTAAGAATAGTCCTCAAAATATCTTCTAGGTAGGGTCTGAGCTTAGAAATGTGACCAAGTTGTGTTTGTGTAGCCCATTGTATAACTGTCAGAGAGTCCCCAAAGGCTTGTAGATTGGTTACACCTTTTTCTACCGCGAACTGGAGAAGAAGTTTTAAAGCTTGTAGTTCGGCATAATTGTTCGAGCTAGGCCCTAGCCCAATTCGGAGGAGAAAGAAATGTCGCTTCGATAGATATAAGAAACCACCCCCCCCACAGTGGAGTTGATCACCCGAGGCCGCACCATCAAAAAATGCCCAAGGTCTCCCTTTATTGATTTGTTCCTTCCGAGAGGTTCGGCTCGTGCCCTGTGCTAAGGGGTGTTTATATTTGAAGTGATATACAATACTTAAGGATAAAGTGGCCACCCTTAGAGGGGATTGTATGACATCCCGGAAAATGGTATTATTTCTGGTGATCCAGATCCCCCAAGCTGTTAGTACTGGCAGGGATTTTAAGTAAGATGGGGTTATCGGTTTTAACCCATCCTTTAGAGATGCTTCAAAGGTATCTACTTGCCAACTGCTGATGTTAGGATTTAAGGTGGAGGCTTCCCACCAGACAGATCTAGAGAAAGGAAAACGCATGAAAAGATGATCTATCGTTTCTTCCTACGAGCAATAGAGGGGGCACCAACTAGGCCCTTCAGTAAAACCTCTTTTGTAGAATATCCCAGGTGGGGACTTTGTTTTCTAGAATAGACCATCCCAAGAGCTTACCTTTGGCTGGGCATTTTAACTTCCACAAATGCTTCCACCACAATTTTTCCTTTTGTTGTGCTGGTGCCAAGCTAAGTAGTACATAACCTACTTTAGGAGTGTATGTACCTCGTGGGTTCCCATCCCAGATGAGTTCATCCGCTTCAGCCGATAGACGTATGATTGCCTTCCTTAGCGCATTGAGATATCGGTCCCAGTAAATAGTTTGGGGGACACTGAGATTCAAGGTTCTCCCTGACTTCCATCCTTGTTTCCACAAGGTTGTGTGGGTGGGTTCGGCAATTTGGGCAAGGTGGATATAGCCATTTTTTTCTAGAGTTGTGCAAACGACATCTGGTAGAAGGTGTTCCCTTGAGCAACCTGCCCAAGGATCTCGTCCAATACAGAGTGAGGTTCCAGAGTCTACTTGCCAAGCTAAGGAATTTCCAATCACATCAAAGGCTCGTTGAACCGCCTTCCACATTACTAAAATCCTAGAAGATCTGGTTCTAGGGATCCTGATCCATTTGATTACAGAGAGAGGTGCCACATACTTTTGTTGTGTCACTTGGTTCCACAGACTTGTTTTCGTGATTAAACGCCAAATAGATTTGGCCACCAGAGATTTTGAGAAAATAAGGATGTTTTTTAATCCCCATCCCCCCAATGCCTTTGGTTTTGTAATTCTTTCCCAGTGTACCCAGGGCAATACTTGGTGGTTTGATTTCCCCCTCCACAAATATGAGAAGGAAAATATTCTTGCTTTTTCAAGAATACCTTTTGGAATCCAAGAGAGGGACATCCAATAAACTAGTATTGCTTCCAGAACCATCTTAATTAGTACCATACGACCAACCCTTGATAACCATTTGTAGCACCAAACTTTTAATCTCTTTTCCAACTTTTCCAGTAGCCATAACCAATCATTCTTCCTATAATCATTGGGATTTAAGTGGAAACCAAGGTATTTGAGGCCTTCTTCCAGATTTAGAGACTGATAGGGAAAAATGTATAAAAAGTAACGGATATCCTCATTCTCAAGCCGAGAGAAGAGTATATTGGACTTCTGAGCATTGATGAGCATTCCCATTGCATATTTGAAGAGTGTGAGCCCCTCTGAAATTAGATTTGCGTCCCTCTTTGAGCCATCTCAAAATATGAGTATGCAATCTACAAAGAGTGGATGTGTAATAGCAAGCCCAATTGAGATTTTTATACCAGAGAAATGTCCGCCCACTCTTGCCTCTGTCAAGAAATGACTTAAGCATTATTCTACAAGGAGGAAGAGTAGGGGGGAGAGAGGGCAGCCCTGCCGGAGTCCCCTTCCTGCTTGAAAAAATCCTGTGGTGGAGCCATTAAGTAGAATGGAAAAGGATATTGAGTTTAAGCATGCCATTATCCAGTTGACAAAAACCAGTCCAAAGCCCAAATGAATCAGAAGCATTCTGATGTATAACCAATTGACCCTATCGAAGGCTTTGGATAGGTCTATCTTAATCACTGCAGCTCTCAGCTTCTTTAATTTGATGTTGTGTAGGCCTTCTTGAGCTACACCGATAGCCTTGTGAATTTGTTTGCCTTCAAGAAAATCGAACTGTTCCCCTGAGATGTGTTTTGAGAGGATTGCCTTCAGCCTTCTGCTGATAACCTTGGAAATAATCTTGTATAGGTAGTTACAAAGTGAGATGGGCCAAAAATCTTCAAAGGAGGCCAGGTTATCAAATTTAGGTATCAGTGCTATGAAGGTAGCGTTAATGGGACTTTGTAAGTGACCCATTTCCCTTGATTCTTCAATTACCCTCAGAAGGTCAGGTCCAAGAACTTCAAAGCATCCTAGGTAGAATTCAATTGGCCACCCATCAGGACCAGGGCTCTTCCCTTTCTGGGACGAGTGTAGTACTTTGAGCAACTCTTTTTCAGTGATTGGGCTCAAAAGTTGTTCTTCTGCATCCTCATCTACGAATTTGGGAAAGAGTTGAGCAACTTTTATAATTTCCGCAATGGAGGTTTCCTTCTGAGCTTTGTAGAGTGTCTTAAAGTGGTTAATGCCCAGGTTGGCTAGTTCATTGTAATTTGTTATTTCCTCCCCTCTTTGATTCCGAAGGCTCCATATGGTGTTGGTCATATTTCTTCCTTTTGCAAAAGCCTAAAAGAATTTTGTGTTTTCATCTCCGCAGGTTAGCCAAAGGGCCTGACTCTTTAGTCTCCACTGTGCCTCTCTCTCATCTAGGATGACCCTGTGACTCTTTTCCAATCCATAGAGGAGATATTTTGTTTCCTGGCTAAGGTAACCCCGACCAGTCCCATCTTGTAGTTCAATTAGCTTCTATTCAATGTCCTTTAGAGACTGATCATCTTTTTGTTTTTTTTCTTTGGCCCACATCTTGGTTGCTAACTTGAGTCCCTTTAGGTTTTCGACAAAGTGTACAATTGCTGGGGTCTAAGAATGCTTTGGAAAATTTACCCAATTCTTCTTTACTAGTTCCAAGAAGGTTGGATCAGTTAGCCATCCCTCAAAGAATTTGAAGGGGCTTGATGACCTCCTAATAAAGTTCCCAAATTCGAACAAAATCAGATGATGATCTAACTCTCCCCCAAAAGTTACCCATTGTCGAACTAGAGATGATGAATCTAGAATATCGTTAGTGAGAAGGAATCTATCCAAGCGTTTGGCCACTTTGTCTGACCCTACCCATCTGTTGCACCAAGTAGGGGAGAGTTTTTGAGGTTCAACATCCACCATCCCCCACTGATCCAGGTAGTTTATAAAGTAATCATTTAAGGGATCTAGTGCAGCTTGAGGGATCCAAACCTACAAAGTACCTAAAGAGAAATTTAGGTTGCCACCCAAGATAAATTCTTTTCTTTTGAACCATTCGCATTCAGTTAGGGAGTTCTAGTAGAGTTGCCTATCCTGGTGTGGTCCATATATGTTTATGTTAGTGAGTGACTGACCCAGGTTAGTGGAGAATATAGTAAGGTCGATCTCCGAGGAGAAGCCCCAATCATTTTCCAGTTTACAGTTCCGCTACTTCTAGCCAGTGGACAAATCCCCCAAACGTCTGCGAGCATCAACTACTATGAACGACCAGCCTGAGAGTAAGGATTCTAGGGTCTTGACTACTGTGATGTTTTCCTCGAGATTTTCCTGAAGAAGCAAGACATATGGAAAATAGAGTTCCACCAATCTTCATAGAGACAATTTTTTATTGGGGTTCACCAATCCCCAACAATTGAAAGAAAGAATTTTCATGAGGTAACTCCCTCCTGGGGTGGCTTTGCTCTAAGCGCCCATTCAATTGAATATTGTTTTCCAGATGCCAAGTCGATTCTTGCTCTATCATATGCCAGATATAGGTGTGATTTGCGGCCTCTACCTTTTCCCACTGAGTGTGTATGAGAGAGTGACCCTAGTCCCCTGCTTAAAACCAAGTAATTACCACTCTCCTGGGGGGCCTCTTTGATCACATATTTGATCCTAAGGTGGTATCATACGTTGTTGTCTTCTGAAGAGGAATCAAGAGAGGCCAAGGGGGTGTCGAGGGTAATAGGGAGAGTGGGATGTATAAAAGTATCTTGAGAGGAAGGGGAGAGGGAAGTAGAGGAGAAAGGGGGGGCGACTGTTGTAGGAGTAAGAGGTGTACCGATAGAGGGCAGATGGTCAGTCAGCAGAGGGGATCCCAATACCCCCAAGTTCAAGGAGGGTGTGACCAAAAAATGTGCATAAACTGACGATGTGGAGTAGAAGGAGCAGTGTAAGGGGGCTAGACTGATACAGGAGAGAGAATTCCCACTCAGATAAACGACAGGCTCAGAAATAACAAAAGGAATGAAGGAATTCAAAGAAGAAAGTGTAGCAACTAAAGTTGACATATCCAATAAAGCGTGTTTGCATCTAAGAAGAAGCTCCAAGGAAGGCGAGGAGAGGGGAACAGTAGTAGTAAGTGCATGCATCCCCAAGCCCTGGTTGTGTTCATTGGCCGATTCTTGTCTCTCTGAGCTTTTTTCCCCATAGATATGATGGGCATGTCTTTTGTTGGCCCCTGTGCCCTACTTTGCTTCCCACTTTTTCCACGGGGGAGAGATAGAGGTGATATTCCCCCTTGTCTTCTGGTCGAAACCTTTGGTGGTGAGTGGACAATGTGCCACCCCATGTCCATATACATGACATCTATGGCAGCAGGAAGGGATTCCCTCATAATCCAAAGTCTGAACAAAATCCCCAGCAGCCGATTGTACAAGGAGCTCCTAATAAAGTCCCTTCCGTAGATTAAGCTGAACCAGTATGCGAGCCACAGTCATGATCCCAATGTCTTCAAATGACATGTTTGCCTCAAGGTAATGACCCATGATATTTCCAGTTGATTCAAAACGATGGGAATTCCAATACTGCATCGGGAGGCCTGAAAGTCTTACCCAAATGGGTTCCTCGTCAACCCACTCACACTTTGCATAAAAAGTGGGCGTCCAACGTTTGAGGAGGGTCGGGGTAGAAAAAATGCTCCAGACCTTCTTAAGTACCCAATCAACCTTAGCTGAAGTAGAAAAAACAAATGCAAATGACCCCCTGGTAAGTAGCCTGATATGGGGCATCTTGGTGAGATCTAGAAGCCAATAATTGTGCACCCAAGTTTTGAGGTACACCATGTCAATTTTTTTCCCTTAAACTGACCCACCACTGCATGTTCTGAGAAACCCAGGACCCTTTCCATAGCCATGTCCTCCTCAAAGATGAGTCGCCCAACACCTGATCTTTCCTTTGCACACCGGAAAGCTTTCGTTGGTCCGCCTTCCGATCTGTGATGTGAGTGTGTTCCCCTTTTTGTGTGGAGGAGGAGTTCCTTTTGAGAGCGGAGGGAGAGTCTGATGGCCCGTCCGGCTGTAAAGTAGGGTTGGTTATTCCACGCTCCAGTTCGGTAGTCGAATCACCAAATTGGTCAGCTACCTCCAAGAAGCCCGAGGGAGAGAATTCCTCTGTGGCCGTGAGATCTGTTGTGGCACCAATTTGTGGCTCAAAAACTCGAGTGTCAATAAGGTCCATGAAGGAGGCACTTAAACCTAAGGAAAAATCGCCCACCAAAAGTCCCAAGCTTCCTCCAAATACTTTGGCTGGTTTGGAGTTGAAAGGGAGAGTCCCCCCCCAAACTTCGGGCAGAGCCATTCCAGAAGTGAGGGTTGTTTGCTGGTCAAACGGGGGTATCGGGCATAGCCATCCTGCCTCCGAGAAGTCTGAGCCTCCAGCTACCTCACTGCATGTCTGTTGACCTGCACTATCGCCCATCTTTGTGGTCCCTGTGAGGTTATAGAAACAGACCACTTGGCGTTTGTCAGATATCTGCTGGGAGTCTGTGTCATGGAGATAAGTGCCTTACGACATCCACAAACGTAGAGTTCTTGTCTTGTAGTGTCTACAAGATACGGGAGAAGCCCGAAAACCGTGCCCTAAATATCGACTACCTAAAACCGAGGAAGAAAGTGCGTGGATCTAGTTCTCTGCGTTCGGATGATGCCCTGTTCAAGCTAGCTTCATCAATTTCGAGAAACCCTCAAAAATTCGAAACGCCATCGCCATCGCCGTCCTCCATCATGAGATATTTTCTAATTTAGTTATCAGTCCCTAATGATGGGTTAATATACTATATGATATAATAAAGTGTTTATGATTTTCTCATTTTCTTTATAAACCCTAAGTTCTCATTTTTCTCTTTATTTCAATCTTATATTTATTTATTTCATCCTAATTCTTTTATCTTTTCTACTTTTATTCCTATATTGAGTGTTTGGTTATCCCCAATGATGGGTGGAGCGTCCACTCAAAACATTAAACGTTTTGAAACCAGATACACTGTGTTTATCCATAAACATTCTCTACCACTAATATACTATTATATACTATATATTATAACTAATATATATTATACTATATTAGCATATACAAATGAGTTATAATATACTATATTAATATATTATATATTAATTATAATATATAATATACAATATTATATTATATCATATAGTTCATTAGTTACAACTAACAAGTTATATAATATACGATATAATGTATTATATGTCATAATTCATTAGTTACTAAAATTCGTAGTCTAAATGTTCTACAAAATGAATGTTCTTCGACGATTTTTTCCGAGGACATTTGCTCGAAATCCAACAGAAAATTGTTAGATCCGTAGATTTGAGTGATTATTTCTATATAATCCGAGTGCCCCAGGGATTTTTCAGCATGTTGAATCCATTTCTGCATTCAAAACTGGATTTTAAACAACAAAAAGTAGTGATTTCATGCAAATTTATGTCGCTGGATTCCAACAAAAAAAAAAAAAACATTTCGTAGAATAGTTAGACAACGACTTACTAAAATCTTAACTAAGGTGAGGTTTATATGTATTTCACCACTGCCAAATAAAAATATGGCACATAATCATATTAAACTTCTATAGTTCCAACTCAATCATTATTGTTGACCCAATTTCTTGAAATTCTATTGGTTTTTGAATTCCAACTCATCAACATAATTTTTCTTACGAGTCCAATTTTAGACCCATTTTTACTCTAATTGACTGGTTTCTATGATTAGGAAAAATAAGATTGGATAATATGTCCTTAGCTATGGTTTTGGGTTGAAAACTAGTGATTTGATCTATAAGTAATGTGTTTTGGAATCATAGGCCATGTATAAGGCCCTAAACCAAAACAAAACAACTATATAAGAAATCTTTATCCATCGAGAGGAATATGGGCATGATTTTGAGGATTATGCAAAACATGGATCGATATTGTGGCCTAAGACTTGGTTGAGGGATAAAATATATGAATCTAGGCCCTGACCATTACTTTTAGGGTTCATAGACCATGCATGGGGCATTATATTATGCCACAAAATATATAAAATAAAACATTTTCCTATAGGAAAAACAAGGGCATGAATCTAAGCATTGGTTTCAAAAAGGACATGACTCATGGTCTGATCCATGGTTTGGGGCCAAAAATGGGGATTTAATACCTAACTTCTTTTAGGGTTGGGCATGAATCTAAGCATTGGTTGCAAAAAGGACATGACTCATGGTATGATCCATGGTTTCGGGCCAAAAATGGGGATTTAATACCTAACTTATTTTAGGGTTCACAATACATGCATGGTTCCCAAGACCATGACATAATCCATGCAAAAAATTTATCAGATAATAGGAATCTGCACCTAATTTTGATGATTGGGAATAACAATGATGGGTTTCATGTCCCAAGCCATTTTTTAAGAATGAAAATTAGGGATTTAGGCCTTATTCAATGCTTTAGGTTTCATGGTCATGCATGAGGCCTTATACCATGACACATGCCCTATACAAGGAAAAAATGATTTTGAGAGGATTATGAACACAATTTTGAGTATTTGTCATAGTAGGGGTCTTAGGGTCTAAGTCATGGCTTTGGGATAAAAACTAGGGATCTATTCCCTAACAATTTCTTTTAGGGCTTAAAGTCAATGTATAGGGTACCAATCCATGACATTAACATTGTAGAATAAAATTTAGCTTATCAAAGGAACAAGAGCATACTTTCAAGGTTTAGGTGCCACAAAGATGTCTCTCATGACCCACTATGTGGTTTGGTGAAAAAAACTAAGAATTTTGGCCCTAACTAATCCATTTTGAGCTCATAGACTATAATTTATTTAGGGAGGTACCTAGGGAGGATAATTAATGTAATGTTAGGTACCTAGAGAGGATAATTTATTTAATGTGGCCATACTCATGGTATACGGCCCACTAAGTTGTTGATGTGTCCACTCATAATGGGCATTACTTATTGAATAATTCACACTACTTAGTGGGTGGGTAATAAATGTAATAATGAAGGGTAGTTCTCATTAACCTCATGAAAGTGTATATATACACATGCATGTCATTTTTTACCTTGTTAGACTTTGCATTGTAACAAGCATAGCTTGTGGAGTGATTCCTTCAACACTGAGTAATTGATGGTGTTGCCTTACCTTAAGATATTTCTCTATCTTTACATTGATTATTGAATTTGTTATTTTGAAGTCTATCCACTAAGGTTATTTATAAATGGTATCACTAGAGAACTTTTTTGGGCAAAAGGGGGGAAGAATTTATGTTTCTTTTTTTCTTATTTTATTGGTAAATTTTTAGGAGGAAAACTAGGGTTGCAACACTCATAACATTTTATGAAGCTTTCTATGTAGAATTTGAAGAAACAAATTGCAGATTTGGATTCCTCTAAAAAAAATTAAAATTCATAACGAAAATTGCTTAAATCAAAGTTACAAAAGTGCATATATTATTGATTTTAAAACAATTTTTTTTTTTACAAGTGCAACTTTATTGAAAGTATTGTAGAGAAGATAAATTTTGACACATTCCATGAATTGAAGCCAAACCAAAGCTCGGTGAAAGAGCACTTCACCAAATACAATTTGACATATTATAAGATATAATTCTAATCGATATCAAGAAAGTTATGGTCATTTTAAATTGTAGTTTCAAAACCCTAGTCACAAAAAATGTTTCATTGACAAGTAAGCTATTTATTCAAAACCATAATTTTATTTTTGAGTTTTCTCATAGAAGATGTATTTTACAGGAAAATGTGATGGTCCTAGTATTAAAGAACACATAAAACATGGTAAGCCAAAATATCCACAGTTTTGGAAACATAATCTATACCTTAATCTAAATTGGGATGATATTACCATATGGAGGATGTCACCCGTCCTTCACATAATATTAAGAATTCCAGATGGATAATATAAAAAAAATATTTTTATAGAAGTGGCCTCATGCCATGAAGAAGGTTAAAGATGATACTTGGGCTTCATTTTCATTTGAAACTTCCTATTACAGATTCATGGATGTCTTTAGTAAGATAAGGTCATTAATTTTATAAACCCTAGAAACAATAATCATTTCAAAAAAGTTAGCTTGGATAAAATATTGTAGGTGCTCACTAAGAATATCCAAGGTACATAGGTTGAGGGTGACAATGTTCAAATTTTTAAGGATTTGAAGCTTACACTAGATACATATATTTTTCATTCATATTTTCATGCTATAAATATCAATGAAGTGGATATTGTTCTTACATATCCTTGTATGGTCTTATTGGGATGGTTAGTATTAATGTGAAAAATAAATTTATGAAGCTTTGGTACATGAAAAATAATCACAACTACAATATATATCTCTTATTAAGCAACAAGGGCCCAAGGTGGCACATGAAGAAGCCGATGTAGGGAAACTATTTGTAGTACTTATAGACACATCAAATGAAGAGTTCAAGGTTGAATAAAAAGAGGATCCCATAGGAGAACCTAAAGGAGAGCCCCGGGAAGGACATAAAAATGAATAAGAATCTACAAAGAAACATATCAAAGGAATCATTCGATGAAGAATCAAACAAAGAAGAACCAATAGCTAAGGTTGTTTCATATCACTAGCCACACCCACATGAGAAACAAAATTCATCAAGTCAAGGTCGTGAACATCAAAATACCTACTATGGACCTACATGGAACTAGAAGGATAGAGGTACATGGAGGAATACAAGTAATGAGTGGGGATATCATAATAGTGTAATAATAGTATGGAACCAAAGGAGAACCAATGCTCAATATAGATGTTGCAAGGAAGAAGCTAAACCCGATGTCCAAATATCACCAGCATGGATATATTTGTAGTTGTTACTAGATGACTACATTGCTTAACATATCCTATTATATGGATTACATTCATGTTTTAAGGATGAAACAAGTGAATGAAAATGGACTGTAATGTACCTAGGGAGGATAATTAATGTATGGCTAATTACTTGGGGAGGATGATTATTGTAATGTGGCCATACTCATAGAATAAGGTCCACTAAGTTGTTTATGTGTGAAATCATCAATTAATGCAATGTGACAAGCTGGAGTAAATCACATCATCCAACGCATGCATGAAGTTGATTTAGACTACACAAAAGAGAGCGCACCTTTTTGAATCTGAATTTAATGAAAAGAAATGTAATTAATGTATGGAGGCTAAGGCCATCCCCAAAAGATCCTTTCAGATTGTAATCTCTTTAATGTATAGATGTATTGTATATATCTCGAGCTTGGCTCTGATCTATTTTGTAAATGCTCATTAATGTGACAGGAGAGCAGTAGGTAGGAAGGAAGGAAGGCTCGAGAAGCCCCTTCATGTATATAATTTATTTTTTTGTTCATTAGTTGTTGTTGTTGGAAAACCACTAAAGTTTCTGTTGCTATTGAGAGCTAGTGACCACTGTATAAGTTTGTTGAAGGAGCAGTGGAGAACTGCATGTATGTATGTATATGTTATCACTTGAATGAATAGAACAAAGAAGCCTTGACCCAAATGTTTGGTGTTGCTGTTACTATGTTTATCTGAATGAATGGTATGTTTCTTGTTCATTTAAATTCTCTGTTTATATTGTTCTTGTGCTTGTGAATGTATTTTGTGGTTAAATACGTGAATCTATAGAGTTAGAATATGTTTCAATTGTTTCTCTTCTGAGAGCTCATGCAAGGAGTGCATTGACAGAGTTAAGTTTAACTCAGAGAATCTCGGGAGAGATAACGTTGAATATTTGATAGTAGCGTGCAGAGAAAGCATAGAGCCATGCAAGGAGTGCGTAGGAAGAGTCGTTTCCAGAATCATTGTTCAGGGGAGAACAATCAAGTGTTGTAGAGTTCCAAGGCCATAAGGTGTGCACCCAAGGTTATGAAACCTTAGAGGAACAAACTCAAGAGAGATAGTGATCAGAGCATTGAGGAGAAAATACTTAGAAATTTTTCTAAGTCTGAACGTCCAAAGTTCGAATAGAGTGCAAAGAGGGAAGGTGGAGGTCTCATATACCTCTAGAATCTAAGCTCATGAGAGATAGAAACCATAAGTATCGAGGAAGGATACTTAGGAAATTCCTAAGTCCCAACATTTTGCAGCACAGGAGGAGCGCATAAAGGGCATACAAAGGTTTCATATACCTCGGAAAGTTAATCTAAGGAGGGGCAATGACCGTGATCCTTTGAAGGAAAGAGTTGGAGAATCAACGGTGAAGATCCCGTGGGACATCACCAAGGAGCTGGTGACCGTCAGATCTGAGACAGTTGTGCAAAGGATAACCATTAGGGTCCTTTGACACTTAGTGCATTCAAAAGTTTAAAGGAGTGAAAGGGAGCCAGGATAGCTGAAGTCCCGAAGGAGATAAGTGATCGTGACCATTCACCCCACAGTCGAGAGGTTTCAATAGATCTACGAGATTAAAAGGAAAGGCACTTTGGGGAAGGGATTGTGAAAAAGTGGAAGAACCTCGAAGCCTGAAGGCCAGAGTTCACCGTAACCATTGATCGTGGAAAGGACACGCATCAACAGATCATTCTATTTGGAGGTAGAACACTCTAGGAGTAAGGGGAGAAGAGAGAGTAGACTTGAGGTTGTTTGAAGTTAGAGATGATGACTTATCCTGACCGTCGATTTAAGGGTGGACACATGGAGAAATTATGGGAGTTCGGGGTTATATCACTCCAGGAGCTTGGAAGAGAACATTGGTTGCCAAGAAACCCGAAGCCCAAACCTTAGCGCCTTTTGGGTTAAGTCCCAGGCCACAACCTAAGGTCGTATGAGGACAGGGGCCTAGTGGAGGAAGCTAGCGCCTGTCGTTTAGATTTTTTTTAAAAGGAAAAAAAAAGCACCAAGAAAGCACTCGTGAGTTTCAAAGAACCTGCACAGAGAACTAAGGAGGGCCTGAGTAAACTAAAATTGGGGCTCACCAAGAGCCTAAGACTCATTTTGACTTCAAAAGTGATCAATCATTGGCTGGAAGGTGGAGCATACCTTGGGAGAGGCAGGGGGTTTGCACCATATTGTAACAAGAATATCTTGTGGAGTGATGTTGATCTCTTTTCTTGTCAAGGATAAGAGACAACCTCATAGGGCATTCTCATGGAATGTTATAGATACACTCTTCATTTTTAAAGAGGTTGTGCTCCTCTTTTTCTCACTCAGATAAATAGTTATGCCATAATTTATGGACAATGGTTTTATCATTGACCACATAGCTAATGCATGCGAGAGAAACATGAAAATAACAAATTGAAAGTAAATAACTTCAAATCATAATGAAAATAACAAGAATTTCTACTATTATACCATAACAATTTCCATATCATGGCAAGACAAAGCAATACATCTGAAGAAAAACAAATGGAACAAAGAGCATCATGGATGGTCCTTTTATAGAACTTTAAATTATTTAGAAATATTCACAATCATAGGGATGGAAAGGAAACTCATTCTCGATATTTCATGCTTAAATAGAAGTCTAAAACCACAAAAGTCATGAGCCCCAAGGTAACTCTCTATGAGCCCCAAGGTAACTCTCTATAAAATTTCAAAGAATACGTACAAATTCATTGTTCAATATCCAATAAAATGCGTGTAACAATAGACACTACACAATATTCATGACTTAAACGAGAAATAAGAAAACATGTTCACCCTAGTGGGCTGGGATGAAACTCTCGTAGACCATATATCAAGTAGAGGTAACCTGGAAGAAAAAAAGAAGCAGTCAAAAATCGGTCTTGCACACAAACAACAACATCCAAATGACAAGATTGGATGATTTTCAGATTGAGAAAGAAGAAAAGTGAGGGAAATTGCTTCAGAAAATGCTTGTACTCACAAAAATGGAAGCAATGAACAATCCTGGTGGTTTCTTTATGATTATTTAAATAAGGAGGAGCATGTCAACCAAAATTGTCATAACCATTTCTTTAATCCTCGAGATTAAGGTGTGTTAGCTATTGCTTTTAATGCACCCTTTATCCATTTTTGAATATATTCATATAATGGTGCTACGATTGTATCTCGTTTCACCCTAATTTCAAACAACTCATCCTCATTATTCTTCAATGTGTCTTGTTGTTGTTGCACTATGAACAATTGATCTTCATTCTCGTTCATGAAACTAACCAACCACCATCAGAGTTTTTCTTTTGGAAAGTTTGTGAGGTCATCAAATTCGATTCCCCGTGTGACCCTCAGTACACTTAGTTCTACTTCCACCTAATCCTTGTTTAACAAAATTGACCACTTTATCAAAAGCAACCCTTCTAGTTCCTTTATAATATCAAGTTCTTTTAAAAACAATGCACTCTTTTTTTACTTTACTCTAGAGAATCACATGCGGTGCTTAATTGTCGAAGAGTATATACTCTCCCAATCTAGCCAACCTATAGTTTCCTTAACCTAATCTTAGAAGGAAGGTCTTGATTTCAACTTATAAGATCATATGTATTGGATATTCTTTCCATAGATGTGCTTACTGCATTCTTATAAAAATGCTCATTGTTCTGGAGATCCTTTTGTAGATACTCACTAAGAGGGTGAATCCTTCCAGTTATGACACCCGCTTTGACAACAATTTACCAAGCTTCCAAAATAATTCCAAGTATTTTATCAATGTTTTCAACCACCCATCTTCTGATACTTATCAATAGTTTTGTAGCTCTAGTGATTTTGGATTTCAATCCAACCATTTATTTAGGGGATTATTTTGGGACTATCATAGATAATGGCTATGCAAATAATGGCTTCGGGCCAAGGGAAAATTCAAGTTCCCTTACCCTCTTTTTCAATCTCTCATTCTCTACCTCCTGCTCTGTTATTGAGTGAGATAACACCTCACCTGTATCCTAATAAAACTTGATAACCATTGAAGGATTCAAGCCCTTGTATTCAATTTCAAAGGTCCATTTCCATGTCACCTTTTTATCCTTCATATTAACTTTTTTGATATGGATCTTCTTGGACTATTTTTCATACTTGGCGTGATGAAGAGTCACAATGTCTTCCTAAAAAATTGTTGGCCTATCCTGGGCCAATTCCTCTGATATCAACTTACTCTCTCATATTTGTACTACAACGCATGCAAACATGTTATTTAATTCATTAACTTCCACATAAGTTGTGTTCAATTCTAAACCATGAGGTTCTAGAGAAACACCTCTATCTGTGTTCCTTTTTATTTTGGGAACAAGAGTAAGAACATTTGTTTCCTCCGATCGGTATTGAGGGGGGTCCCTACCATTTCCATCACCCACACATCCCTCATTACTCTCTCTTTCACCAACATTAATCTCCTGACTCTTGTGGCCTGAAGAAGGGCTCTTATGGTGGTGATGAGCCATGCCACCCTCGACAATGGCTGTGTATTTTCCTTATTTTCTATGTTGTGACTGCTTGTTTTCTTCCAGGCAAGAGATATCTATTGCACCAACATTTAAACTTACCCTTGTATGTGCATATTCATGGGTGACGTGTTTCTTCTTTTTGGGAGTGATTTTGATCGGGGTATTTATCACTTTGGCCTTGACATGAGAGTCCTCATTTTCATCGCTTCCTTCTGTAACCTCTTAGACCCTATTAAAAAATGAGGAATAACTAATTAATACCATATGAGACATGAAAACACCTTTTGGATCAAAGCCACTATGATCTTATGATTCTTTCATATTTAAGGACTCAAAGAATTCTACCATCTCGGTTATAATTGATGAAATTTTGACTATAATATCAACAATATTCAAGGGCATGGGAATAAATTTCTACTTTATCTTCTTATCAAAGAACAAGGACCATGTCCTCTACTGTCTATGCATCTCATAGACCAAAAATATATCGCACACAAACCATGGAAGAAGTATGAGCTTCCATTTAAATCCAAAGAGCCTTATGTATGTGAAATTATCTTCAAATACACACACTCCTTTCCCTTTGAGAAAATCCACAGCTTCTTCTATCACCCTGGTTGATTTAGTCCCTACGAACATGCTTTTGCACTCTTTGACAAAGGAATCTTGGATTTGGTAAAAATAAAATGGAGCCTTGTGATTTCGTAGTGTGGGATACCAAAATTGAGAGGGATATTCTTCAAAATTGACATTACCTATTGGGGGCATGCCCTCAAATGTATTACATAAAACCAAAGAAAGAACCAAGAAAGAGTCATGTAGAACCTCTTAGTTTGAATGAAACTAGACAATTGGTGGGAAATCTCATTTGAGATGACCTAGGCCCAATCGAATATGGCACCTATCTTTACTAAGTAATGGAGTACATATTGAACATACCTGTGAACATATGCTATTAAGTCTAGACCCACTGGTCGTGCGAAAATCCAGGCAGATTCTTTAAATAGCTGAGATAACATGCATGTGTTGATTTCACTGATGTTCAAGGATCCCACTAGGGGATAGACAAGGAATTCCTAGAGAAAGCTCATGCCACTACCTTGAGTATCCAAGAAGGAAACCACTTTAGGAATATTTAGGACACTGTCTAGTGTCGGGAGATGTAACCTCCTTTTGAAAGTATTTGGTATTAAAGAGACAAATGTTCTTCCACTTTCCTTAACCTCAATGCATCGATGCTTTGAATTGAATCTCTTAGCGCACTAGGTGATCATTTCTTTGAAATTGAATTTCTGAATTCCTAAGGAACATATTCATATTTCACTATCTTTTATGTCTAGACTTTGTTTATGAGATTGTCCTCCAGGTACACCTCAGAATACCACTTATACGCTGTAGACCGATGGAAATGCCTACTTTCATGAGTCAGTGAATTCATTGTGTCTCCATAGAATGGTTTTCTCTTCTTTTTGTTCACCATATTTTTTCACTTCCAATGCACTCCGATAAGTGTGAGGATTACATGTATAACTTTGATTTCCTATTTGATAGGTACCCCTTAATCACAAATTAGGGGTCAATTCACTGTTCAAATTTTCCCTTTCATACATTTGGTGCATGTTGTTCATTAAATGGTAACAACCATTTGTGTACATGAGGATTGGTGGAAATGTGTGAGAATTAATCCTCATTAATTAACAACAACTGTTCTCTTCATGTGGGAGATGTGCGGTGCATATGATGAGATTACCTCAGGAAAACCAATTGTATCTTACATGGAAAGTGGGTGTTGGATTGCATGGCATGCAGGTGTGGGAATCAAGAGTATTACGTGGAATGTGGGTTGTGGGAAGAATGATTATGCAAGGAGGAGGGGGGGGTGTCAAGGTCATCCTTCCACATGGGCCACCTAGGAAACTGGAGAAAAGTCAAAGTATGTAATGCATGTTACGTGAATGCAGGGATGTGAGTATGTAGGTTGCGAGGATGTTGCAAAATTTGTGAGGATTTCACCCCCTCATCTTCATGATATACTTAAGTGGGAGGCCATATGTGAGATGCAGGTATTGGGATCTTTTGAAAGGTATGTTAATGCAACCCCCCCCCCCCAAATTCACATTACTAAGGTGTTAGGAGAAAAGGGAACTCATAAAATAAAAACCATACATAGTTAAAAGAAGGAATTTGATCAACATCTGGCTCCAATTGTGGGACAGTAACCCCTTGTGGGTTAATGAGAATCCAGAAATCCTAAATCATTGAAAAATGGAGTCAATGAAAAAAAAAATCAATATGGGAAGTGGAAATACTTGCTAGGAAAGAAAAATAAAGAAACAAAGGAAATACAATATGAACAATGGTGAGAATGTATTACAAAGGCCTTAAAGGTTAATAAGTTTTTCATGGAATTTTTTTTTGAGATGTCTCCCATTTGCGAGAAACTTCTCGAGAATTCCATTCATTCCCTTGAGAATATAAGAGTTGAATCCACACACTTTCTCGATATGGTAGGGACCTATCCACAGGGCATCAAATTTAGAATGCAATGATGTTTTTTTTATCCTTATTCCATAATAAGACCAATTTCCCCTTATGAAAACCCTTCATTGTGGAACTTTGGTCAAAATATATTTTCATTACCCCTTTCCTTTTTTGGATATCCAATGTGTCTTGTGCTCTATGTTCTTGTAATTGCATCAAATGGGAATACTGTGCTTGTAAAGGAGTGACTCCATCTTCATCCTCTATTCAAAAACTATTTCCAATGTGTACAATTCCAAATGCATAGGGAGCTTGACATCCTTTCCATATACCAAAGAATATGGGGAATGCCTAATGATGTTCTTTGGTGCTAGCAAAGAGAGAATTGTTCAACTTCTTATGCTAATTCCTCTGGTTTGCTGGTATTGTATTTTTGACAATCTGGATCAACGACTTGTTGGTTGATTCAACTAGACCATTACCTTGAGGGTAATATTTCAATGATTTTCCCATTAATATGCCAAATATTCCACAAAAGGTAGTGAATTTTTAACCCACAAAAATATATCCATTGTTAGTGATGAGATTTTCAGGGATACCAAACTTGGACAAGATATTTTCCTCCATAAATTGAATAAGTTGTGAATAAACTACCTTCAATGCAACAACTTATGGCCATTTGGTAAAATAATCTGTCACCATTAATATATATGCATGGCCTATCTGGATTTTGGATTTATGAGGTCAATAAAATCCAATTCCCATTGCGTAAAAGGGCTCTCTACTGAAATAGTTTTCAGTGGCATATCAACCCTCCTCATTCCCATGAAAAAATTATGGCAAGGGATAACTTTTCTGATGAATTCATACGTGTCCTTAAATAAATTGGGCCATTAAAATATTTCTTTGATGATTATGTGGGTAGTCACCAAAGGAGAAAAATTCCCACCACAAAACCATTCATGCATTTCTCTTAATGTTTTTTTCCATCGTTGGAGGGTCCAAATATCTCAACAACATTCCATCAAAATTTGTGTTGAATAAGGTGTAAAAAACCAACACATAATGATTAGTTTTCATCTTTAGAGATCTTCGTTCCTTTATAGACATCCCAACTGGAAATTGTCTAGACTTAAGGTAAAAAATAATATCCTTATACTAGTATGTTCTAACGATGGATGAATCTTGTGTGTGGGGAGGATCAATGATTATAGCTTCAATACCCCTAATCAAATTACATAGGCCTTGTCCCCTTATTTCCTTCAAAGTATTGATTTAGATGTCATATTCTTGTAGATTTCCCAACCAATTACCCATCTTCCCTCTCTTCATTGTTGGCTCAACATCATCTTAACAGGTGGATATGGCACATAAGCAATGACATGCGTGGAAAGTATATATGTTCTAAAATGAGAGACAACTTTGACTAGTGAAAAAGTTTATTTTTCCATAGGTGAGTATTTTAAATGATATATTTGTAGGCATCCACTCATGAATGAGATCGAAAGCTCTTCTCCCTTGGGATTTTTTTTGAGTCACAATGGCAACAAATGTGTCTTCTGCAACAAACATATATAAGATAAGAACAATATCAAGGTCTGGGATAAACAAGATTGGGGAAGTAGTAATTTTTTACTTTAAGTTCACAAAATCATTCTATGCCTCATGTTTCCATTCAAAAACTTGATCCGTCTTAAGTAATTTATTAATTGGCTTCACAATCGAGGCATAGTCTGGAATGAATGTTTGAACAAAATTTATCTTTCCTAAAAAGGATTGCGTTGTCTTCTAACTTGTGGGTGGCTTGGATTCACCCTGGATCTATATATATCCCTTCTTTACTCACAATATGGCCCAATAAATTGCCTTATGAAATCGCAAACATGTACTTCTTAGGGTTTAGAGATATCCCATATAACCCACATATTTGGAAGACTTCTTTGAGGTGTTTCAAAATTAGTTCCCTTAGTTTCAAATATACTATCAAATCATCCTGTTAATCTTCCATTGTCTTCCCAATCATATCACTGAAGGCATGATCCATGGCTCTCTTGAATGTGGTGTCTGCATTCATCAGCTCAAAAGGAATCCTAACATAAGCATAAGTTCACCATGGTATTGTGAAAGTTTTCTTATGTCGCTATGAACACTTGGTTATATTCTAAAAAACCATCCAACATTGACATCAAGGAAAAACCTGTTATTTGTTAGGAAAAAGACTCAGAATGGATCTCAAACCCGATAGTGGTTAGGTAAAAGACTAGAGAGATCCACCTCTACATGGATTTTAGAGATATCAACTGAACATCCTTGAAGGACATTCCAAAATCCCATGAATTGAGGGTTGTCTTTACTTTCCATATCTATGTATTCATTGTTCAAGATAACATAGTTTCCAAGGTTAGAATCAATGTAATTATCCATTGCTTCAACTCCTTTTTTTTTGAAAGGAACATGGCTCCTTTGCTTGCGAGGTACCTTGGTGAGTCCCCCTTATTTGTTCGGGAGCATCATGCAACTTCCATAATTCATCTCATATAATTCCAGTGGAAAGCACCATTCTCTTCCAAGGACAACACTGTATGTTGTGGGTAAGTCAACCACTATGATGGTAAAAATGGTTTTGATATGTGGCTTGGAGATAATCCATGCAAAAAAGTCCTTGATTTCTCCATATGCAGGAACCTTTATGGAATCAATTGCATAAATAATTTTACCAACCTCATAATATTTGGTACATTCTAAACCCACATCCTCCATTATATAGACTGACATGATATTATTCGTAGCATTGCTATCTACCATACAATTATGCAATATCAAATCATGGTTTTCCAACAAAATAAAAAATGGAGGAACTCTACTCCTTGATCTCATAAATGAAGGGTTATAATCTTGCTGAGTATTAACAAAAATTACATCCATTGCGGTGCCCTGGTGATCCCCATTTCCCAAGAAATTGAGAAGATTCTCCTTCTGTTGGGGTATATTAACCACCTCAAAAAATGGAAGGGTGATCTATTTCCTGGTCAAATTGTCAACAATGTTATAGGCCATACATGAAGTCTTCCTTTCTTTGATCCTTCCTTGCACTCCGATAGTTGCAATTTTGGGAATTGTTGGTTTAGAAGTAGTTCTTGATGTAGGAGGGGATGTTGGGATGCTTCTAAGAGATTTGGATTTGTCCATTTGGGGCAGATTGGGATTTTTTGAATTGAACTTATTCAATTGTGACCTTGTTTGGAATACATTCTCTTGGTGATGCTTCTCTGTATCCAAGTATTCCTTCTCTTCCTCTAGATCCCCTTCTATGAATGCTAGTGTTGTTGTCCATTTCCATGGATTACAAGACTCATGGGGGTGCTTCATCACTATCATCTTGGTGTTCTATGAATTCACTAAAACCTTCAAGCAATTCATCATAACATTCCTCCATCATGACCGCATTGGGGTTGGGAATTCGAGGGGGCCTAGGTCTGGGAATGAGACCATCAATCTTCTTCTCTCTATATTCCCTTTATCTGAAACCATGTGTAGGTATCCCAATGTTTTTATGTTGTTATATAGGTATTAGTTCCTCATTCCTTCTTAACTGAATTATTTCATTTTGCATTTGTCTAATTGTTTTATTCGGTTGGGAAATTTCTGCATCTTATGTAGTGAGCATGCCATCTCTAGTCTATGGAATATTCCAAACATTTGAAGGTTTTCCCTAAAAAACATCTCCCAACGCCTCTATCTTTTGTGGGTTGGGATGATGAAGTTGAGCCTCGATTCGATAAAGTAATAGTTTCCATTTATCGTTGCACTCGTCCCATTATAATATCTGGATTGACATTGCTTTCTAACATGTCCTCTTCCATTTCTTGTGCCTTTTTCATTGCCTCTTATAGGGTATCGATTAGTGCCGATATGATTACATATTTGACAATAGTAGGAATAACATTCTTATAGCATCCAAGTATGACTAGATCATTGCACACTGTTCTTTAGGGATCCTTTGAAAAGTCCTAGAAAAATGAATATTAAATTCTACGATATCTTCATTTTTTTTCCAAATGGATTTGGGTGAATTGAGTAAGGAGAGTGTGTTATTCCACATGCTCAACATACCTAATAATAAACACATATTCAATATCACGAAATCAAGTGATAGAAGCTGCAGGGAGTAACATATATCGATCATGTAGTGTCCCCAAGGCCGAGCCCCGTTACAGATCATGATATATGAAATGAATTGTAAATATGATCTATAGGCTGGTGAGCCAAGTTTTGTATAAGCCGATAGGCTTATGTGTTTGTTAGACCAGGGAGCCTAAGTGTTGAATGCCAGGAGCCCGCTGTTGTACTTGTATGTATGCAAAATAGTTAATAAAATATAAACACCGCCAGGTGCAGACTGACGATGATGAATGAGTGAAGGGGGACTGAGCGTCCACAGAATGGGCAAGGAACTAGGGGCTGGAAGGTAGGAAAGGGGCTAAGTGTTGAGCCTAGGGGGCTTAAGCCTGGGAAATAATATTTTAATATTATTTCAAAAAGAGACATGTGCATTTCTGTTTATCCTAAGTTTTGGAAAGGGAAGGCGTACAAAAGGGATGCAGGCTGATGGAACACATGCAGTTTCAAGGGTGACAAGTGTCAGCCCTGGTGCATGCAGATAAAACGGCCAAGATGAGCCGTGAGGGGGATTCCTCCTCCATTCCACCCAACTGCCTAAGCGTGTACAGGCTCTAAGCAGTACGATTAACTCGACCTCTGCAAAGAATACCTCGTGTGTCCCTGAGAGCTGGAAAGCCTGTGATTGTTCTGAATAATCCGTACCTCTCTGTCCCGAAGCCGTGACCATGAGACCCATTTTCCATTGCCGAACCAGTTCGAGGAAGCCTGTATCTAGCTCTGAGGAAACTGGTGTATTCCTCTGTTCTGGAACGGGAAATTAAATAGTCTGTGTTGATTCCGGGAATAGCTTGTGTGTGTGTTAAATTCTGAAAGGCTGAAACATCCTCTGTCTGAGCGCCGAGCCTATGTGGGGAGCCAATCCGTGAGACCATCCGCCATTGTTAAACCTACTGGATAGCTCGTGTCTGTTTTTCCCGTGGGTTGTGGTGACCACGTAGCACTGGACTACGTGAGGCTTGTTGGCCTGTGAGCGACTCCTCCAGGTGAGAGAGTGCGCAGAGGGAGGAGAGAACTCCTGGAAGGAACCCTGTAGCTGCCATAGAGCCTAGAGACTTCCGATCTGGTCTGTTCCTGTAACCCAAGGTAAGGGAGATTGGCAGCCGAAGGACTGTCCAGGTGATAGAGAAGGTGCACTCTCCTGGGGTGGAACAGGCATGTGGGGAATGAGGGTCTGTGGGCAGTGAGTGAGGGAGATTCCTGGGAGAGTTTTCTTCCTGGTGGTTGTGTATGACTGAATTCCCTGTAACCTCAGCCTGATTCTGGATTCCTTGCTCTGGGGTGGAGCTCAGTCCCAGCTCGGGGGTGACCCAACGTTGAGTTGAGGAGCAGTGCGGTCTACGGTTGGGAGGTTTGTGGGAGGCCTGCATTTGGTTGGTGGATTTCTCCACTGTCACAAGATAAGTGTTTAATTATATTTTTACTACATTTTATCATGACTGTACTGGATATGTTATCATGTTTTCCACTGTGTAAATGAATTACTGTTGAATTCTATGGCTAGTCTAATTGTAGTAGTAACTTATATATTTTACTCTGAGATTTAAGTGTGTTTAATTGTTTAAATGCATGTGCTTATAATGTATGTACGAATTATGTAAAAATCCATGTATAGAAGGGTAACTAAGAGGTTTGAAAACCTCGGTAGTGAAAAGGGGTACATTACAGATCATACAGATGAACTATCAATGTTTGGATGAAAACCCTGACCATGACAACATCATGTACCACAAGATGGCTATAAAAAATTGTCAAGAACTAGTTTAGGTTCTTTTATGGACTCATGATGTTGTCACCATTAAAAACAAGAAATATATGTGCATGGATATTTGGTACATGATGTTGCTCTCCTTCTAAAGCCAATGGGATCATTCTTATGCTTCATCTTTAATTCCTTTGTCTTTCATCATTCTATCTTTCATTATTTTACCTTTCATTATTGGGTTCTTTGTGATCCCCAATCTCATTGTGTTTGATCCTTGAAGAAATATGAGGTGGAAATAAGATGAAGGGGGGTAAACCAAGATTGAAGTTGTTGAAATTTTAGATTAGAGCTCTTTCACTTGTTCTAGGATTTTGTTTCTACTTATAGTCAATGGTCCTTTGAAAAATATCATGGTGGCCAGTTTATAGGACCTTTACCATTTTACTGGAGTCACCTTTCTTCATGCGTTGGTTCTTCTTGCTAGGCCAAAATTTCCAAGACTGTACCAATTTGAACGAATTCTTTCTATTTGTAGAACCAATTTGTACAACTAGTTCAACACACTCCTTTGATCATCCAAACCGATCAGAACATGGGGTTGAATTGGACTTTGGTGAGTTATTCAAAAATAGAATAAACAGAGGGGTTTTCTAGTTTGTGAATATTCAATGTCAGTTAAGAGAGACATTTCATCTGTTGTCCCTAGTATGGTCACCAAAAATGTTGATCTCTTTTCCTATCAAGGACAAGAGACAAGCTCATAGGGCATTCTCATGGAATATTAGAGATACCCTCTTCATTTTTAAAGAGGCGGTGCCCCTCTTTTTCTCACTTAGATAAATAGTTATGTCAAAATTTATGGAAAATGGTTTTATCATTAATCACACAGCTAATTCCTAGGAGCATAACATGAAAATAACAGATTGAAAGGAAATAACTTCAAATAATAAAGAAAATAACAACGATTTCTACTATTACACCATAACCATTTCCATGTCATGGAAAGATAAAGCAATGCATCTGAAGAAAAAAAAATGGAACAAGGAGTAGCATGGATACTCCTTTCTAGAGAAATTTAAATGATTTAGCAACATTCATAATCATAGGGATGTAAAGAAAACTCATTCTCAATATTTCATGCTTAAATAGAAGTCTGAAACCACAAAAGTCATAAGCCCCAAGGTAGCTCTCTATGTAATTTCAAAGAATAAGTATAAATTCATTGTTCAATATCAAATAAAATGTGTGCAACAATAACACTACACAATATTCATGATATTCAAATGAGAAATAAGAAAATGTGTTTTCCCTAGTGGGATGGGATGGGATTCCTGTGGACCATATATAAAGAGAGGTAACCTAGAAGACAAGAACAAGTAATCATAATTTGGTTTTGAACACAAACAACAACATACAAATGACAAGACTAGATGATTTACAGATTGAGAAAGAATAAAAGTGAGGGAAATGCTTCAGACAATGCTTGTACTCACAAAAATGGAAGCATGGAAAGGTTCCAATGACTTATTTCTAATTCTTTAAATAAGGAGGAGCACGTCGACTGACACTGTCATAACCATTTATTTAATCCTCAAGATTACGATGGGTTAGATATTTCTTCTAAATCATATTCAACCATTCTTGAATTTATTCACATAACAATGCTACTATTATATCTTGTTTCACCCTAATTCCTAACAACCCATTGCCAATGCTCTTCAATGTGTCTCATTGTTGTTGTGCTATGGATGATTGATCTTCATTCTCATTCATGAAACTGACCAAACATCATTATATTTCTTCTTTTGGAAAGTTTGTGAGGTCATCAAATTCAGTTCCCCAAGTGACCCTTAGTACACTTAGTTCTACTTCCACTAGATCCTTGTTTAACAACATTGATTCCTTTATTAAAAGCAAACCTTCTAATTCCTTTATAATATCAAGATATTTTAAAAACAATGCACTCTTCTTTTTCTCCAGAGAATCACATGTGGTACCCAATTGCCAGAGAGTATCTACTCTCCCAAGCCAACCATATCTTCTGATACCCATATGCAATTTTGCATCTATGGTGAATTTAGAGTTCAATCCAACCATTTATACAGGGAATTCTTCCAGGACTATCATAGGTAATGGATGTGAGAGTAATGGATTTGGGATAAGGGAAACTTCAAGTTCCCTTACCCTCTTTTTCAATCTCTCATTCTCTACCTCATGCTCTATTATTGAGTGAGCTAATGCCTCACCCATAGCTTGATGAAAATTGAGAACCCTTGAAGGCTTCAAGTCCCTGACTTCAATTTTAGAGCTCCATTTTCTAGTAACCTTTTTATCCTTCATATTAAATCTTTTGATATGGAGCTTCTTAAATTGTTTGTCATACTTGGTGTAATGAAGAGTCACATATTCTTTATAAAAAATAGTTAGCTCTTCAGGGGCCAACTCCTCTGCTATCAACTTGCTCTTTTCTATTTTTATTATAGCCCATTCAAAAATGTTATTTACTTCATCAACTCCCATGTTATTTGTGTTCAATTCTAAACCGTCGAGACCTAGAGAAACACCTCCATATGGGTTCCTTTTTCTTTTGGGAATAGGAGTAACAACATGTGTTTCCTCCAATTGATATTGAGGGGGTCCCCACCATATCCATCACCTACACATCCCTCATTAATATGTCTTTCACCAACATTAATCTCTTGAATCTTGAGGCTTGAAGAGGGGCTCTTATGGGGGTGATGAACCACACCACCCTTGACATTAGCTATGGATTTGCCCCATTGTCTATGTTGTGATTGCTTGTGTTCTTCCTGAGGAGAGATCTCTATTGGAACAACATTTTAAATTTCCCTTGTACGTTTATCATCATGAGAAACTTGTTTCTTATTTTTGGGATTAAGATTTATCAGGGTAGTTATCACCTTGATCCTGACATGAGAGTCCTCATTGTCATCGCCTCCTTCTGTAACCTATTTCACCCTATTAAAAATCGAGGCGTAATTTATTGATACCATATGAGTCATGAAAATACCTTTTGGATCAAATCCACTGTGAGAATTTGTTTCTTTCATATTAAGGACTCGAAGAATCCTATCATCTCAGACAAACTTGATGAAATTTTGGCTGTAATATCGAAAATATTGAAAGGAATGGGAATACATTGCCACTTTCTCTTCTTATCAAAGAAAAAGGACCACATCCCGTACTGTCTACATAGTTCATACACCAAAAATCTGTCACACACAAACCATGGAAGAAGTAGTGGATTCCCTTCGAAGCCAAAGAGCCTCATGTATGTGAACTTCTCTTCAAATACACACTCCTTCCCCCCTGAGAAAATAATGGGCGCTTTTGTCACCCTAGATGGTTCAATCCATGTGAGCATGCATCTACAATCATTGATGAAGGAATATTGGATTTGGTAAAAATAAAATGGATCCATGTGCTTCCATAGTGTGGGATACAAAAATTGCCCCTTGGAGAATGCCTTCAAATGTATTACAATAAACCAGAGCAAGAACCAAGTAAGAGGTACTGTATAACCTCTTAGTTTGAATGAAACTAGACAATTGGTGGGAAATATTGTTTGAGATAACCTGGTACCAATCGAATATGGTGCCTATATTTACTAATCAATGGAGTACATATAGAACATACTTGGGAACATACACTATTAAGTCTTGACCCACTAGTGGTGTGAAAATCTAGGATAATTATTTAAACAATTGAGACAATGTGCATGTGTTAATTTCACTGATGTTCAAGGATCCCACTGTTAATATTTTGGTGTGCTCATTTAACCATAGACAATGTTACACCAATGTCACCCAACAACAGGATTACATGTGCCACCCTCGAGAACATTAACCTTTTCTTAGATAGATTTTGACAAGTCCACTTTAGAATGAACAAATAAATCCTGGCACAATGAATAGGTTAACCAGAAATGCCAACACAACTGTGGCAACAACACAATACCAAGAGAGCATACCTTAACCAAGAGAAGCACACAAGAGAGATACTAGAAATACTAAGCAAGGAGATACTTTTCCACCGCAACTGTTGCGTCACCTTACTTAGACTTGTGCCTCCTTTTGCATCACCATTGCAGCTACTACAACTGCTGCTCCAAAGACTTGCACCCTAACTGAGTGAGTGAGAGTGTATATCAAATGAGCTATCTCCTGCCTTTATTTATACTAGTCTGTCTAAGTGAATTTTCATGTGGGGCCGACTTCTCTTTCTGGAGCCTTATAATTCTTTATTTTTATTCTCCTTGGGATGACTTCTCTTCTAGGGTATTTCCACGTCGATTTAATGGTTCTCTTGCTTCCAGAATATTCTTCTCTAAGCACAAAAGGTTGTCCTGGAGGTTAATAACTCCCGCAACGAACAAAACATTAACACTCCCTCTTAGCTAGGGAGGTATTAACTATGATGTTCTTCAAGTAATGGTCTTAATCACATCAATCCATATAACATGGCATGGGAAAGACATACATGGTCTTGCAGACTAGTCTATAAGTAGCATTACCATATCCACACAGGCTATCTCATGATCAAACAGATCATGTCACAAGTATCACCATCATAGCCAAACAAGATATGTCATAGTCACACACATACTATCTGATGGTTATATCACAATCATGCATCTGGGGCCTCATCAACATATATAACATCTCTCTAGTGGGCACAACCTCATTGTCCTCTCAGAACTTATGGGTCTTTGCATCCTTTCATACCTTATGTCATTACAAGACTTCATCTAGCTCACACAAAACTAGGCATATATCTCACATAGAACTAGGAAACTATCACATCTATCCAGCTCACACATAATCTGGATAACTAGCTTTGAAGATATCGCTTATAGTTGGCACACCGTGCATCTAGTCCACAATGAGCAGACATATAACCACAAAGATTAGGAGATATAGTGCACACACACTACCCATCTATCCCAAGGCTAGGAAACACCTCCAACCACACTCATGGTTGGACCTGCAACTTGAAAAGTTGGGAAACTTCCAACCATGAAGGCTCGACACACTGTTGATCCTGTGCAAGGTCATGCTGACTGGTGCCACAATTAGTAATGTTCTTGTCAATGGCTACTTGTTCCTGCCACACTATGCATACTACTTCCCCTAGAATTGCATTTGTAACTCATATCTCCCTCTTATGAAGGAAGTCCTTCTGGACCATGCCAAGCTTGTTCCTAAAATAGCCAAACTTTATCTTCGATAGAGTCTTGGTCAACACATAGGGTATCTGCTCATTTGTAGTAACATACTGGAGCTTCACTGCTCCCTTTTGTACCATGTATCATATATAATGGTACTTGATCTCGATTTGATTTGACTTGTCATGAAACAATGGGTTCTCTGACAACTTTTTGCAACTCTGGTTGTCACATAAGATACAAGTCACCTCCAACTCAAGATCAAATAGTCTTGGAAGAAACTTCTGAAGCCACACAACTTTGCTACTAGTTGAACATGTTGCTATATATTCTGCCTCAGCCATATTGAGTACCACACTAGTCTACTTCCTGCTGAGCCATGCAATCATAACTGACCCCAAACTTAAGCAACATTTTGATGTACTCTTCCGATATGTGACACTACCAGCCCAATCTAAATCAACATAACCTTGCAATATTATCTTATGATTTGAAACATATCAGAGTCTAAAGTCTATTGTACCCTTCAGGTACCTTAATACGTGATTTTCCACAATCAAGTGAACACGTCTTGGTTCAACCATATGCTGACTCAAAGTGTTCACCGCAAAGCATATATTTGGCCTAGTATTAGTCAAATACATTAACAAACCAATCATTTGCCTGTACATGGTGACATCCACTGTCTCCAAATATGTATCACTCAATAACTTCAGGTTAGTCACTATTGGTGTAGACCTAGATCCTTCATCTCGAACTCTGAAGTGAGTTCCCTCTTGCACCCATCTATGAGATTTTCATCCCCTGTAAGAAACAAGTCATCCAATATCAAGGGGAAACCATCCCCAAGCTCATAAAAATAAATGTTTGGAATATCCTACCCTGGGTACCTGCTTAAACCCGTACAAATCCTTCTTCAATCTACATACATGAGACTCCATCTCATGTATCTTGTGGTTTCTCTATGAAAACTTCTTCTGGCTACTTGAGCAAGTGTCTTGTCATGATATTATCCCTCTTGCTAGAAGAATCCCCTGTCCACAAATCAAGCTTTGTACATCTCTATGATGTCATCAACAACATTCTTGATCTTGTAGATCAACTTGGAATTCACTACTGACTTCCCTTCTGGTATCGAAAAAAAGGAAAAATCTATATCCCAGTCCTTCTGATTAAATTCCTCCTCTGTCATTGAAACAAGAGAATCTTCCTAGGAGGTCTTATATCTCCTAGAAACCTCTGAAGCTTTGATCTGGCCTCCTCACTCATGGCACCTGCCTGTCAGTCATGGAAGATGTCTCTCTCTCCCATATGAATATGAGGAGGAATAGTTGTTGAATGAAAGTCTCTAAGCCATCGACTCTCTCCGAGATCAAGCTCACTCTGAGTCTATATAATCTTTAGAGCCATGTTCTCCCTCTGCCTGTGTTGACCTTCTCTGAAGTTTGATCTCCTATGGAATTTCCTGGGGTGGCTACTCCTCCCCACTGGATCCTGAGGGCTATCTCCCTATGAACTCTATCTCCTATTGAGTTGGTTCTTGGTGGGGCATCCCGTCTCACCACTGGTGGAGCCATATACTCCTTCTCATGATATGGCTTATCAATTCCATATATCTTTGCATCTTGCAAAGTGTCATAGGACCATGCTGGTCTCTTCCTGGTTACTGCAATGATTGTGGGTAGGATCTTCTGGCTCTACTAACTCTTCCTAATGATCTGAAGAGTGATCAAATGCACTAGAGGGATATGTTTGGTCATCTTTGGATCCTTCTGCTCCTTACAATCAATATCCATATGAGATACTCTGTATCTCGTAAAAGTACCCTTCTTCTTCGGTACATGGAGGTATACGGTCATGTATGCAAATTCTTATCTAGATATTATGCTCCATGTCTCAAACTAGAGACCATATAATATGTTTCCTTCTGTAACTGTCACTATAGCTCCTCTCAGAGTTTTCACCTGTGACCTACCCAGAACAAGAGCAACAACAAGTGAAAAAAAACATACAATAATAATACTCTTATAATAATAATAAAAAAAAGAATGGGAACAATCATCATAGTAGCTCCTTCTTAGAGCTATCACTTGTGACTTTCCTGGAACAAGAGTCAAAATAAAGAATACAATAACAAGAACTAAGAACAACACTCTTTCAATGTCTAGACCAATCATTCCTTCATGGTAACCTGCCCAAAACAAGAAACAATAACAACAACATCTCCATGGTAACATCCATGGAATTTACAATATAACCTACCTGAAACAAGGTCAATAACCAAGAACATCTCTTAGAGGAGATCAATTTATCTTGTAAACAAGTGCATCATTAATACTGAAGAATGAACTTCTACTTTAAATATTCAAGTGTTAAACATTTGATAGCAATAGTATTCAATAGTAATAGACTTCTTAAGTTATATCAATATAAAATATCAAACTTGATATGCAAACTTGATATGAAAACTTGGAGTCTAGTTGTTGCTATCCCATTTGAGTTGTCATATATTGTAGGAGACATTGTTACTCCTGCCTACAACTTTTGTGCTTCCTTTGAGTGCAATCTTCCCATAGCTTGCTGTACTTTGTTAGTTTTCTTCTGGAACAGATTCCATGAATAAATGATTCCAAAGACTTCGGGAGACCATTCAATGTAGTCATTACTATCTCAGCTTCTTCAACTGTGTCTCCAATGGCTTCAAGCTGTTATTTTATTTGAGACACCCTTGTGAAGTAGGATTGAATGGTTTCTAAATTCTGTATCTTTACATTCTTGAACTGTGTCCTCAATGTCATCTTCCGGTTGATATTCTTGCCTTCATGTAATCGAGATAAGGCATCAAACATTTGTTTTGGGGTTTTTAATGATGAGACATGAGGGATCAAGTGATCCTTGATAGAATCTGCAATGATCCTCTTTGCCTTAACCATATTATTATTGTACTTTTCCTTAGCCTCATCTTGATCCGAATTTCATGAGCAGAACAAAATGAATACACATTATTATTATGCTTAACACAGAATAATAGAGATACAGTAAAACTGGCTTCTATTCAATAAGGAAATATGATGAAACTGTAAAATGCATCGGAAAACAAGCTTGCTAGAATGGTGACAACTTATCTCTGAGAAGAGATGTGACGACTAGGCTCATTCGCAAGAAGATGATTACAATGAGGCTCTCCAATCCTTTTTACAATAAACAAGAATGAAAAAACCCTAGACATCCAAAACCCTAACCCTAGGAGATGAAGTGCCAAAAGTCATGTGGGTCCCGTTGGGGTAAGTTAGTACATCAACTTCCCAGGGTCGTAGATTTTGCATACGATCTTCATTTTAGGCACACGATATCCCATTGGAAATTTCTATCGGAGGACCGCACATGTTTCCATCAGACTCTGACTCCATTTGCAGTCTGACTGTGGCAAGCGATGAAATTATTTCTGAGTCTGAGAATTGTATGGAGAAGTATGTGTATGGGAAAGGACAATTCCTTGGTTTATAAACTAATTGTTGATTGTAAGGTTGGGTGGAATAACTTGCAGGGCAATGTTGCATCTCTCATGCGTTAGATTGTAAAATATGGAGTAGATGGATTAGTGCAGAGTTGTGTTATGTAGTGTCCATTTACTTGTGCTATAGAACATAAGTCAATGGGTATGCCCAACTCCAATGGTTTTAACATTCTTTGTTTGATAAATATGTGTAGTTCTATTATGTGGTAGAATTTTTAGAGCATTTGTCCTCTCGTTTTTGCACAGGGGAAGGAATTTCATTGCTAATTTACTATGATAGAAATGAGGGGTGGATCCTCTTGTATCAATCAACATGAAATTCTTGAGCTCCACATGGGCTTGGGCCACTTGGCTTTAACTATTAGTTTGGAAATGATTTTCCCTAGGGTTTCCTTTGATATGTGACATCGGTTTTGGTTGCATGGTTGGAATTTCTATTAGGCTTGCCTACCTTTCCTATAAATGACCATACCCTCGACCTTAACAAAATCTTGGTGCTTGACTTGATTCATAACGTGAGTATGATAGAGGCTTTGGGGAAATGATTATAAGCCTCAGTTCGATGTGAATAGTGATGATGAGTGGGATATACTATTGAAATGAGCATGTGAGGTGAGGTTTGATATGGTGTACAACCGAGGTTTTGACTCATTGTGATACAAACACATGGATACCTTTAAATATCATGACGACATCAAACCTCTTAACACACATTTTAAAACATACTAATAATTAGAATGGATACAGTGATGCACCATTTTTCTTTGTTTTTCATTTGCAAAGGTAGATAAAGGTGAGTATCATTGTGAATATATAGAGAGAGTATATCATTGTTAGGAATTTGTTTTAAATGACACAAATACTAATTAGTACTTTTTATGTAGGAAATATTGAGAATGAAAGCTTAACGTTTAAAGATGATTGGATTATACAAAAATATTGTAGTATGGCACCGACAAAAAATGGAACTTGAGTTGTGAAGTCAATTACAATTTAGGAACAAGTCTTAGTCAAAAGGATGTAAAACCGTTATGGACCCCATAAGAAAATAGCTCATTTTTATAAATAAAGGAATTATAGCTGTTCTTCTAAAATTAATGTTTAAAAGATCATGAGAGAAACTAGCAAATCATGAAGCATGAACTATATGGAATATCTAGCTCAAATAAAGTCCCTTATGAGAAATATAAATTATCAAGGAGATCCCTCATGAGCTATGTAACAATGAAGAAAAATAAATGGGAACTTCTCAAATTAAAACCCAATTGCCTCATGACAAGAAAATCAAGAAAAGATGGTTATAAGAAGAAATGTTATAAATTTATGGGGAGGTAGGCATGGGAGGGGAAATCCATATCCCTAAGAGGATAGTATCTCACACCATCCAATGGAGTCTTGGAATTATGACCGACAACAAGGAAAAATAATATGCTCTCTTACAAGGACTCAAATTGGCAACCTCTCAACAGATTAGAAAACTTATAGTGTTCAAAGACTCTAGCCTAATTATAAAATATATGAACTCAAACACCACCCCCTCAAACATATATATAGCCTCCATTCTAGCAATGATTCAACACATTTGTAAATTTTTTTATGCATTGGAATGGTTTCATATCACGTGAGAGAATAATGTGGTGGATGATCAAAAATAAAATTTGACCACTACTAAAAATGGGGGCGGGGGGGGAGGGGGTGTTATATATTAACAATCAAAGGCATGCAGATCTAATACCTTATTTTACACCATCCATCCGTTTGTAAAGAAACACGATGATATGAATTGGATCATCATATCATTTGTCATCTATCTTAATACTTTTTAGGTGGAAACAATTGGAGGAATCGGTTTGTGGGTCCATTTTAGTGGCAGGTCCAAGTTTGGAAAATTAGCGTTTGGAACATTTCAAAGCTATTTTGAGGAATTAAACATTTTTTTTGGATTTACATCATTCTAAACTTGTACATTGTAAGGTCCCTCATAATTAATCATCATTGAATGAGGAAAACAAGAAAACAAACATTTAATTACGATAATAACAAAACTTTACAACTCCCGCAAAAACTTTATATTTATATTTATATAATCATCAATCATTAAAAAGTTTTAAGCAATAATTAAACAATATATAATTTAGTCAACAATATTTCTAAAGCGATTCATTCTAACACCAATATATATATATATATATATATATATATATCGCTTCTCTTGAATGATTAATATAATTCAATAAAACCATTAAAAGAAATCCTTATTATAAAATCTTTATTATAATTCATAAATATCAATCAATAATATATAAATCATTAATAGAAATCATGAGTTCCATTGTGCATTTTATTTTATTGATGCTCACATATATAATGTATAAATCATTAATATAATCATGAATTCCATTGTGCATTATATAT
>JZKD02S1774531.1:562355-583345 GCA_000966675.3 Picea glauca
CCAAATTCACATTACTAAGGTGTTAGGAGAAAAGGGAACTCATAAAATAAAAACCATACATAGTTAAAAGAAGGAATTTGATCAACATCTGGCTCCAATTGTGGGACAGTAACCCCTTGTGGGTTAATGAGAATCCAGAAATCCTAAATCATTGAAAAATGGAGTCAATGAAAAAAAAAATCAATATGGGAAGTGGAAATACTTGCTAGGAAAGAAAAATAAAGAAACAAAGGAAATACAATATGAACAATGGTGAGAATGTATTACAAAGGCCTTAAAGGTTAATAAGTTTTTCATGGAATTTTTTTTTGAGATGTCTCCCATTTGCGAGAAACTTCTCGAGAATTCCATTCATTCCCTTGAGAATATAAGAGTTGAATCCACACACTTTCTCGATATGGTAGGGACCTATCCACAGGGCATCAAATTTAGAATGCAATGATGTTTTTTTTATCCTTATTCCATAATAAGACCAATTTCCCCTTATGAAAACCCTTCATTGTGGAACTTTGGTCAAAATATATTTTCATTACCCCTTTCCTTTTTTGGATATCCAATGTGTCTTGTGCTCTATGTTCTTGTAATTGCATCAAATGGGAATACTGTGCTTGTAAAGGAGTGACTCCATCTTCATCCTCTATTCAAAAACTATTTCCAATGTGTACAATTCCAAATGCATAGGGAGCTTGACATCCTTTCCATATACCAAAGAATATGGGGAATGCCTAATGATGTTCTTTGGTGCTAGCAAAGAGAGAATTGTTCAACTTCTTATGCTAATTCCTCTGGTTTGCTGGTATTGTATTTTTGACAATCTGGATCAACGACTTGTTGGTTGATTCAACTAGACCATTACCTTGAGGGTAATATTTCAATGATTTTCCCATTAATATGCCAAATATTCCACAAAAGGTAGTGAATTTTTAACCCACAAAAATATATCCATTGTTAGTGATGAGATTTTCAGGGATACCAAACTTGGACAAGATATTTTCCTCCATAAATTGAATAAGTTGTGAATAAACTACCTTCAATGCAACAACTTATGGCCATTTGGTAAAATAATCTGTCACCATTAATATATATGCATGGCCTATCTGGATTTTGGATTTATGAGGTCAATAAAATCCAATTCCCATTGCGTAAAAGGGCTCTCTACTGAAATAGTTTTCAGTGGCATATCAACCCTCCTCATTCCCATGAAAAAATTATGGCAAGGGATAACTTTTCTGATGAATTCATACGTGTCCTTAAATAAATTGGGCCATTAAAATATTTCTTTGATGATTATGTGGGTAGTCACCAAAGGAGAAAAATTCCCACCACAAAACCATTCATGCATTTCTCTTAATGTTTTTTTCCATCGTTGGAGGGTCCAAATATCTCAACAACATTCCATCAAAATTTGTGTTGAATAAGGTGTAAAAAACCAACACATAATGATTAGTTTTCATCTTTAGAGATCTTCGTTCCTTTATAGACATCCCAACTGGAAATTGTCTAGACTTAAGGTAAAAAATAATATCCTTATACTAGTATGTTCTAACGATGGATGAATCTTGTGTGTGGGGAGGATCAATGATTATAGCTTCAATACCCCTAATCAAATTACATAGGCCTTGTCCCCTTATTTCCTTCAAAGTATTGATTTAGATGTCATATTCTTGTAGATTTCCCAACCAATTACCCATCTTCCCTCTCTTCATTGTTGGCTCAACATCATCTTAACAGGTGGATATGGCACATAAGCAATGACATGCGTGGAAAGTATATATGTTCTAAAATGAGAGACAACTTTGACTAGTGAAAAAGTTTATTTTTCCATAGGTGAGTATTTTAAATGATATATTTGTAGGCATCCACTCATGAATGAGATCGAAAGCTCTTCTCCCTTGGGATTTTTTTTGAGTCACAATGGCAACAAATGTGTCTTCTGCAACAAACATATATAAGATAAGAACAATATCAAGGTCTGGGATAAACAAGATTGGGGAAGTAGTAATTTTTTACTTTAAGTTCACAAAATCATTCTATGCCTCATGTTTCCATTCAAAAACTTGATCCGTCTTAAGTAATTTATTAATTGGCTTCACAATCGAGGCATAGTCTGGAATGAATGTTTGAACAAAATTTATCTTTCCTAAAAAGGATTGCGTTGTCTTCTAACTTGTGGGTGGCTTGGATTCACCCTGGATCTATATATATCCCTTCTTTACTCACAATATGGCCCAATAAATTGCCTTATGAAATCGCAAACATGTACTTCTTAGGGTTTAGAGATATCCCATATAACCCACATATTTGGAAGACTTCTTTGAGGTGTTTCAAAATTAGTTCCCTTAGTTTCAAATATACTATCAAATCATCCTGTTAATCTTCCATTGTCTTCCCAATCATATCACTGAAGGCATGATCCATGGCTCTCTTGAATGTGGTGTCTGCATTCATCAGCTCAAAAGGAATCCTAACATAAGCATAAGTTCACCATGGTATTGTGAAAGTTTTCTTATGTCGCTATGAACACTTGGTTATATTCTAAAAAACCATCCAACATTGACATCAAGGAAAAACCTGTTATTTGTTAGGAAAAAGACTCAGAATGGATCTCAAACCCGATAGTGGTTAGGTAAAAGACTAGAGAGATCCACCTCTACATGGATTTTAGAGATATCAACTGAACATCCTTGAAGGACATTCCAAAATCCCATGAATTGAGGGTTGTCTTTACTTTCCATATCTATGTATTCATTGTTCAAGATAACATAGTTTCCAAGGTTAGAATCAATGTAATTATCCATTGCTTCAACTCCTTTTTTTTTGAAAGGAACATGGCTCCTTTGCTTGCGAGGTACCTTGGTGAGTCCCCCTTATTTGTTCGGGAGCATCATGCAACTTCCATAATTCATCTCATATAATTCCAGTGGAAAGCACCATTCTCTTCCAAGGACAACACTGTATGTTGTGGGTAAGTCAACCACTATGATGGTAAAAATGGTTTTGATATGTGGCTTGGAGATAATCCATGCAAAAAAGTCCTTGATTTCTCCATATGCAGGAACCTTTATGGAATCAATTGCATAAATAATTTTACCAACCTCATAATATTTGGTACATTCTAAACCCACATCCTCCATTATATAGACTGACATGATATTATTCGTAGCATTGCTATCTACCATACAATTATGCAATATCAAATCATGGTTTTCCAACAAAATAAAAAATGGAGGAACTCTACTCCTTGATCTCATAAATGAAGGGTTATAATCTTGCTGAGTATTAACAAAAATTACATCCATTGCGGTGCCCTGGTGATCCCCATTTCCCAAGAAATTGAGAAGATTCTCCTTCTGTTGGGGTATATTAACCACCTCAAAAAATGGAAGGGTGATCTATTTCCTGGTCAAATTGTCAACAATGTTATAGGCCATACATGAAGTCTTCCTTTCTTTGATCCTTCCTTGCACTCCGATAGTTGCAATTTTGGGAATTGTTGGTTTAGAAGTAGTTCTTGATGTAGGAGGGGATGTTGGGATGCTTCTAAGAGATTTGGATTTGTCCATTTGGGGCAGATTGGGATTTTTTGAATTGAACTTATTCAATTGTGACCTTGTTTGGAATACATTCTCTTGGTGATGCTTCTCTGTATCCAAGTATTCCTTCTCTTCCTCTAGATCCCCTTCTATGAATGCTAGTGTTGTTGTCCATTTCCATGGATTACAAGACTCATGGGGGTGCTTCATCACTATCATCTTGGTGTTCTATGAATTCACTAAAACCTTCAAGCAATTCATCATAACATTCCTCCATCATGACCGCATTGGGGTTGGGAATTCGAGGGGGCCTAGGTCTGGGAATGAGACCATCAATCTTCTTCTCTCTATATTCCCTTTATCTGAAACCATGTGTAGGTATCCCAATGTTTTTATGTTGTTATATAGGTATTAGTTCCTCATTCCTTCTTAACTGAATTATTTCATTTTGCATTTGTCTAATTGTTTTATTCGGTTGGGAAATTTCTGCATCTTATGTAGTGAGCATGCCATCTCTAGTCTATGGAATATTCCAAACATTTGAAGGTTTTCCCTAAAAAACATCTCCCAACGCCTCTATCTTTTGTGGGTTGGGATGATGAAGTTGAGCCTCGATTCGATAAAGTAATAGTTTCCATTTATCGTTGCACTCGTCCCATTATAATATCTGGATTGACATTGCTTTCTAACATGTCCTCTTCCATTTCTTGTGCCTTTTTCATTGCCTCTTATAGGGTATCGATTAGTGCCGATATGATTACATATTTGACAATAGTAGGAATAACATTCTTATAGCATCCAAGTATGACTAGATCATTGCACACTGTTCTTTAGGGATCCTTTGAAAAGTCCTAGAAAAATGAATATTAAATTCTACGATATCTTCATTTTTTTTCCAAATGGATTTGGGTGAATTGAGTAAGGAGAGTGTGTTATTCCACATGCTCAACATACCTAATAATAAACACATATTCAATATCACGAAATCAAGTGATAGAAGCTGCAGGGAGTAACATATATCGATCATGTAGTGTCCCCAAGGCCGAGCCCCGTTACAGATCATGATATATGAAATGAATTGTAAATATGATCTATAGGCTGGTGAGCCAAGTTTTGTATAAGCCGATAGGCTTATGTGTTTGTTAGACCAGGGAGCCTAAGTGTTGAATGCCAGGAGCCCGCTGTTGTACTTGTATGTATGCAAAATAGTTAATAAAATATAAACACCGCCAGGTGCAGACTGACGATGATGAATGAGTGAAGGGGGACTGAGCGTCCACAGAATGGGCAAGGAACTAGGGGCTGGAAGGTAGGAAAGGGGCTAAGTGTTGAGCCTAGGGGGCTTAAGCCTGGGAAATAATATTTTAATATTATTTCAAAAAGAGACATGTGCATTTCTGTTTATCCTAAGTTTTGGAAAGGGAAGGTGTACAAAAGGGATGCAGGCTGATGGAACACATGCAGTTTCAAGGGTGACAAGTGTCAGCCCTGGTGCATGCAGATAAAACGGCCAAGATGAGCCGTGAGGGGGATTCCTCCTCCATTCCACCCAACTGCCTAAGCGTGTACAGGCTCTAAGCAGTACGATTAACTCGACCTCTGCAAAGAATACCTCGTGTGTCCCTGAGAGCTGGAAAGCCTGTGATTGTTCTGAATAATCCGTACCTCTCTGTCCCGAAGCCGTGACCATGAGACCCATTTTCCATTGCCGAACCAGTTCGAGGAAGCCTGTATCTAGCTCTGAGGAAACTGGTGTATTCCTCTGTTCTGGAACGGGAAATTAAATAGTCTGTGTTGATTCCGGGAATAGCTTGTGTGTGTGTTAAATTCTGAAAGGCTGAAACATCCTCTGTCTGAGCGCCGAGCCTATGTGGGGAGCCAATCCGTGAGACCATCCGCCATTGTTAAACCTACTGGATAGCTCGTGTCTGTTTTTCCCGTGGGTTGTGGTGACCACGTAGCACTGGACTACGTGAGGCTTGTTGGCCTGTGAGCGACTCCTCCAGGTGAGAGAGTGCGCAGAGGGAGGAGAGAACTCCTGGAAGGAACCCTGTAGCTGCCATAGAGCCTAGAGACTTCCGATCTGGTCTGTTCCTGTAACCCAAGGTAAGGGAGATTGGCAGCCGAAGGACTGTCCAGGTGATAGAGAAGGTGCACTCTCCTGGGGTGGAACAGGCATGTGGGGAATGAGGGTCTGTGGGCAGTGAGTGAGGGAGATTCCTGGGAGAGTTTTCTTCCTGGTGGTTGTGTATGACTGAATTCCCTGTAACCTCAGCCTGATTCTGGATTCCTTGCTCTGGGGTGGAGCTCAGTCCCAGCTCGGGGGTGACCCAACGTTGAGTTGAGGAGCAGTGCGGTCTACGGTTGGGAGGTTTGTGGGAGGCCTGCATTTGGTTGGTGGATTTCTCCACTGTCACAAGATAAGTGTTTAATTATATTTTTACTACATTTTATCATGACTGTACTGGATATGTTATCATGTTTTCCACTGTGTAAATGAATTACTGTTGAATTCTATGGCTAGTCTAATTGTAGTAGTAACTTATATATTTTACTCTGAGATTTAAGTGTGTTTAATTGTTTAAATGCATGTGCTTATAATGTATGTACGAATTATGTAAAAATCCATGTATAGAAGGGTAACTAAGAGGTTTGAAAACCTCGGTAGTGAAAAGGGGTACATTACAGATCATACAGATGAACTATCAATGTTTGGATGAAAACCCTGACCATGACAACATCATGTACCACAAGATGGCTATAAAAAATTGTCAAGAACTAGTTTAGGTTCTTTTATGGACTCATGATGTTGTCACCATTAAAAACAAGAAATATATGTGCATGGATATTTGGTACATGATGTTGCTCTCCTTCTAAAGCCAATGGGATCATTCTTATGCTTCATCTTTAATTCCTTTGTCTTTCATCATTCTATCTTTCATTATTTTACCTTTCATTATTGGGTTCTTTGTGATCCCCAATCTCATTGTGTTTGATCCTTGAAGAAATATGAGGTGGAAATAAGATGAAGGGGGGTAAACCAAGATTGAAGTTGTTGAAATTTTAGATTAGAGCTCTTTCACTTGTTCTAGGATTTTGTTTCTACTTATAGTCAATGGTCCTTTGAAAAATATCATGGTGGCCAGTTTATAGGACCTTTACCATTTTACTGGAGTCACCTTTCTTCATGCGTTGGTTCTTCTTGCTAGGCCAAAATTTCCAAGACTGTACCAATTTGAACGAATTCTTTCTATTTGTAGAACCAATTTGTACAACTAGTTCAACACACTCCTTTGATCATCCAAACCGATCAGAACATGGGGTTGAATTGGACTTTGGTGAGTTATTCAAAAATAGAATAAACAGAGGGGTTTTCTAGTTTGTGAATATTCAATGTCAGTTAAGAGAGACATTTCATCTGTTGTCCCTAGTATGGTCACCAAAAATGTTGATCTCTTTTCCTATCAAGGACAAGAGACAAGCTCATAGGGCATTCTCATGGAATATTAGAGATACCCTCTTCATTTTTAAAGAGGCGGTGCCCCTCTTTTTCTCACTTAGATAAATAGTTATGTCAAAATTTATGGAAAATGGTTTTATCATTAATCACACAGCTAATTCCTAGGAGCATAACATGAAAATAACAGATTGAAAGGAAATAACTTCAAATAATAAAGAAAATAACAACGATTTCTACTATTACACCATAACCATTTCCATGTCATGGAAAGATAAAGCAATGCATCTGAAGAAAAAAAAATGGAACAAGGAGTAGCATGGATACTCCTTTCTAGAGAAATTTAAATGATTTAGCAACATTCATAATCATAGGGATGTAAAGAAAACTCATTCTCAATATTTCATGCTTAAATAGAAGTCTGAAACCACAAAAGTCATAAGCCCCAAGGTAGCTCTCTATGTAATTTCAAAGAATAAGTATAAATTCATTGTTCAATATCAAATAAAATGTGTGCAACAATAACACTACACAATATTCATGATATTCAAATGAGAAATAAGAAAATGTGTTTTCCCTAGTGGGATGGGATGGGATTCCTGTGGACCATATATAAAGAGAGGTAACCTAGAAGACAAGAACAAGTAATCATAATTTGGTTTTGAACACAAACAACAACATACAAATGACAAGACTAGATGATTTACAGATTGAGAAAGAATAAAAGTGAGGGAAATGCTTCAGACAATGCTTGTACTCACAAAAATGGAAGCATGGAAAGGTTCCAATGACTTATTTCTAATTCTTTAAATAAGGAGGAGCACGTCGACTGACACTGTCATAACCATTTATTTAATCCTCAAGATTACGATGGGTTAGATATTTCTTCTAAATCATATTCAACCATTCTTGAATTTATTCACATAACAATGCTACTATTATATCTTGTTTCACCCTAATTCCTAACAACCCATTGCCAATGCTCTTCAATGTGTCTCATTGTTGTTGTGCTATGGATGATTGATCTTCATTCTCATTCATGAAACTGACCAAACATCATTATATTTCTTCTTTTGGAAAGTTTGTGAGGTCATCAAATTCAGTTCCCCAAGTGACCCTTAGTACACTTAGTTCTACTTCCACTAGATCCTTGTTTAACAACATTGATTCCTTTATTAAAAGCAAACCTTCTAATTCCTTTATAATATCAAGATATTTTAAAAACAATGCACTCTTCTTTTTCTCCAGAGAATCACATGTGGTACCCAATTGCCAGAGAGTATCTACTCTCCCAAGCCAACCATATCTTCTGATACCCATATGCAATTTTGCATCTATGGTGAATTTAGAGTTCAATCCAACCATTTATACAGGGAATTCTTCCAGGACTATCATAGGTAATGGATGTGAGAGTAATGGATTTGGGATAAGGGAAACTTCAAGTTCCCTTACCCTCTTTTTCAATCTCTCATTCTCTACCTCATGCTCTATTATTGAGTGAGCTAATGCCTCACCCATAGCTTGATGAAAATTGAGAACCCTTGAAGGCTTCAAGTCCCTGACTTCAATTTTAGAGCTCCATTTTCTAGTAACCTTTTTATCCTTCATATTAAATCTTTTGATATGGAGCTTCTTAAATTGTTTGTCATACTTGGTGTAATGAAGAGTCACATATTCTTTATAAAAAATAGTTAGCTCTTCAGGGGCCAACTCCTCTGCTATCAACTTGCTCTTTTCTATTTTTATTATAGCCCATTCAAAAATGTTATTTACTTCATCAACTCCCATGTTATTTGTGTTCAATTCTAAACCGTCGAGACCTAGAGAAACACCTCCATATGGGTTCCTTTTTCTTTTGGGAATAGGAGTAACAACATGTGTTTCCTCCAATTGATATTGAGGGGGTCCCCACCATATCCATCACCTACACATCCCTCATTAATATGTCTTTCACCAACATTAATCTCTTGAATCTTGAGGCTTGAAGAGGGGCTCTTATGGGGGTGATGAACCACACCACCCTTGACATTAGCTATGGATTTGCCCCATTGTCTATGTTGTGATTGCTTGTGTTCTTCCTGAGGAGAGATCTCTATTGGAACAACATTTTAAATTTCCCTTGTACGTTTATCATCATGAGAAACTTGTTTCTTATTTTTGGGATTAAGATTTATCAGGGTAGTTATCACCTTGATCCTGACATGAGAGTCCTCATTGTCATCGCCTCCTTCTGTAACCTATTTCACCCTATTAAAAATCGAGGCGTAATTTATTGATACCATATGAGTCATGAAAATACCTTTTGGATCAAATCCACTGTGAGAATTTGTTTCTTTCATATTAAGGACTCGAAGAATCCTATCATCTCAGACAAACTTGATGAAATTTTGGCTGTAATATCGAAAATATTGAAAGGAATGGGAATACATTGCCACTTTCTCTTCTTATCAAAGAAAAAGGACCACATCCCGTACTGTCTACATAGTTCATACACCAAAAATCTGTCACACACAAACCATGGAAGAAGTAGTGGATTCCCTTCGAAGCCAAAGAGCCTCATGTATGTGAACTTCTCTTCAAATACACACTCCTTCCCCCCTGAGAAAATAATGGGCGCTTTTGTCACCCTAGATGGTTCAATCCATGTGAGCATGCATCTACAATCATTGATGAAGGAATATTGGATTTGGTAAAAATAAAATGGATCCATGTGCTTCCATAGTGTGGGATACAAAAATTGCCCCTTGGAGAATGCCTTCAAATGTATTACAATAAACCAGAGCAAGAACCAAGTAAGAGGTACTGTATAACCTCTTAGTTTGAATGAAACTAGACAATTGGTGGGAAATATTGTTTGAGATAACCTGGTACCAATCGAATATGGTGCCTATATTTACTAATCAATGGAGTACATATAGAACATACTTGGGAACATACACTATTAAGTCTTGACCCACTAGTGGTGTGAAAATCTAGGATAATTATTTAAACAATTGAGACAATGTGCATGTGTTAATTTCACTGATGTTCAAGGATCCCACTGTTAATATTTTGGTGTGCTCATTTAACCATAGACAATGTTACACCAATGTCACCCAACAACAGGATTACATGTGCCACCCTCGAGAACATTAACCTTTTCTTAGATAGATTTTGACAAGTCCACTTTAGAATGAACAAATAAATCCTGGCACAATGAATAGGTTAACCAGAAATGCCAACACAACTGTGGCAACAACACAATACCAAGAGAGCATACCTTAACCAAGAGAAGCACACAAGAGAGATACTAGAAATACTAAGCAAGGAGATACTTTTCCACCGCAACTGTTGCGTCACCTTACTTAGACTTGTGCCTCCTTTTGCATCACCATTGCAGCTACTACAACTGCTGCTCCAAAGACTTGCACCCTAACTGAGTGAGTGAGAGTGTATATCAAATGAGCTATCTCCTGCCTTTATTTATACTAGTCTGTCTAAGTGAATTTTCATGTGGGGCCGACTTCTCTTTCTGGAGCCTTATAATTCTTTATTTTTATTCTCCTTGGGATGACTTCTCTTCTAGGGTATTTCCACGTCGATTTAATGGTTCTCTTGCTTCCAGAATATTCTTCTCTAAGCACAAAAGGTTGTCCTGGAGGTTAATAACTCCCGCAACGAACAAAACATTAACACTCCCTCTTAGCTAGGGAGGTATTAACTATGATGTTCTTCAAGTAATGGTCTTAATCACATCAATCCATATAACATGGCATGGGAAAGACATACATGGTCTTGCAGACTAGTCTATAAGTAGCATTACCATATCCACACAGGCTATCTCATGATCAAACAGATCATGTCACAAGTATCACCATCATAGCCAAACAAGATATGTCATAGTCACACACATACTATCTGATGGTTATATCACAATCATGCATCTGGGGCCTCATCAACATATATAACATCTCTCTAGTGGGCACAACCTCATTGTCCTCTCAGAACTTATGGGTCTTTGCATCCTTTCATACCTTATGTCATTACAAGACTTCATCTAGCTCACACAAAACTAGGCATATATCTCACATAGAACTAGGAAACTATCACATCTATCCAGCTCACACATAATCTGGATAACTAGCTTTGAAGATATCGCTTATAGTTGGCACACCGTGCATCTAGTCCACAATGAGCAGACATATAACCACAAAGATTAGGAGATATAGTGCACACACACTACCCATCTATCCCAAGGCTAGGAAACACCTCCAACCACACTCATGGTTGGACCTGCAACTTGAAAAGTTGGGAAACTTCCAACCATGAAGGCTCGACACACTGTTGATCCTGTGCAAGGTCATGCTGACTGGTGCCACAATTAGTAATGTTCTTGTCAATGGCTACTTGTTCCTGCCACACTATGCATACTACTTCCCCTAGAATTGCATTTGTAACTCATATCTCCCTCTTATGAAGGAAGTCCTTCTGGACCATGCCAAGCTTGTTCCTAAAATAGCCAAACTTTATCTTCGATAGAGTCTTGGTCAACACATAGGGTATCTGCTCATTTGTAGTAACATACTGGAGCTTCACTGCTCCCTTTTGTACCATGTATCATATATAATGGTACTTGATCTCGATTTGATTTGACTTGTCATGAAACAATGGGTTCTCTGACAACTTTTTGCAACTCTGGTTGTCACATAAGATACAAGTCACCTCCAACTCAAGATCAAATAGTCTTGGAAGAAACTTCTGAAGCCACACAACTTTGCTACTAGTTGAACATGTTGCTATATATTCTGCCTCAGCCATATTGAGTACCACACTAGTCTACTTCCTGCTGAGCCATGCAATCATAACTGACCCCAAACTTAAGCAACATTTTGATGTACTCTTCCGATATGTGACACTACCAGCCCAATCTAAATCAACATAACCTTGCAATATTATCTTATGATTTGAAACATATCAGAGTCTAAAGTCTATTGTACCCTTCAGGTACCTTAATACGTGATTTTCCACAATCAAGTGAACACGTCTTGGTTCAACCATATGCTGACTCAAAGTGTTCACCGCAAAGCATATATTTGGCCTAGTATTAGTCAAATACATTAACAAACCAATCATTTGCCTGTACATGGTGACATCCACTGTCTCCAAATATGTATCACTCAATAACTTCAGGTTAGTCACTATTGGTGTAGACCTAGATCCTTCATCTCGAACTCTGAAGTGAGTTCCCTCTTGCACCCATCTATGAGATTTTCATCCCCTGTAAGAAACAAGTCATCCAATATCAAGGGGAAACCATCCCCAAGCTCATAAAAATAAATGTTTGGAATATCCTACCCTGGGTACCTGCTTAAACCCGTACAAATCCTTCTTCAATCTACATACATGAGACTCCATCTCATGTATCTTGTGGTTTCTCTATGAAAACTTCTTCTGGCTACTTGAGCAAGTGTCTTGTCATGATATTATCCCTCTTGCTAGAAGAATCCCCTGTCCACAAATCAAGCTTTGTACATCTCTATGATGTCATCAACAACATTCTTGATCTTGTAGATCAACTTGGAATTCACTACTGACTTCCCTTCTGGTATCGAAAAAAAGGAAAAATCTATATCCCAGTCCTTCTGATTAAATTCCTCCTCTGTCATTGAAACAAGAGAATCTTCCTAGGAGGTCTTATATCTCCTAGAAACCTCTGAAGCTTTGATCTGGCCTCCTCACTCATGGCACCTGCCTGTCAGTCATGGAAGATGTCTCTCTCTCCCATATGAATATGAGGAGGAATAGTTGTTGAATGAAAGTCTCTAAGCCATCGACTCTCTCCGAGATCAAGCTCACTCTGAGTCTATATAATCTTTAGAGCCATGTTCTCCCTCTGCCTGTGTTGACCTTCTCTGAAGTTTGATCTCCTATGGAATTTCCTGGGGTGGCTACTCCTCCCCACTGGATCCTGAGGGCTATCTCCCTATGAACTCTATCTCCTATTGAGTTGGTTCTTGGTGGGGCATCCCGTCTCACCACTGGTGGAGCCATATACTCCTTCTCATGATATGGCTTATCAATTCCATATATCTTTGCATCTTGCAAAGTGTCATAGGACCATGCTGGTCTCTTCCTGGTTACTGCAATGATTGTGGGTAGGATCTTCTGGCTCTACTAACTCTTCCTAATGATCTGAAGAGTGATCAAATGCACTAGAGGGATATGTTTGGTCATCTTTGGATCCTTCTGCTCCTTACAATCAATATCCATATGAGATACTCTGTATCTCGTAAAAGTACCCTTCTTCTTCGGTACATGGAGGTATACGGTCATGTATGCAAATTCTTATCTAGATATTATGCTCCATGTCTCAAACTAGAGACCATATAATATGTTTCCTTCTGTAACTGTCACTATAGCTCCTCTCAGAGTTTTCACCTGTGACCTACCCAGAACAAGAGCAACAACAAGTGAAAAAAAACATACAATAATAATACTCTTATAATAATAATAAAAAAAAGAATGGGAACAATCATCATAGTAGCTCCTTCTTAGAGCTATCACTTGTGACTTTCCTGGAACAAGAGTCAAAATAAAGAATACAATAACAAGAACTAAGAACAACACTCTTTCAATGTCTAGACCAATCATTCCTTCATGGTAACCTGCCCAAAACAAGAAACAATAACAACAACATCTCCATGGTAACATCCATGGAATTTACAATATAACCTACCTGAAACAAGGTCAATAACCAAGAACATCTCTTAGAGGAGATCAATTTATCTTGTAAACAAGTGCATCATTAATACTGAAGAATGAACTTCTACTTTAAATATTCAAGTGTTAAACATTTGATAGCAATAGTATTCAATAGTAATAGACTTCTTAAGTTATATCAATATAAAATATCAAACTTGATATGCAAACTTGATATGAAAACTTGGAGTCTAGTTGTTGCTATCCCATTTGAGTTGTCATATATTGTAGGAGACATTGTTACTCCTGCCTACAACTTTTGTGCTTCCTTTGAGTGCAATCTTCCCATAGCTTGCTGTACTTTGTTAGTTTTCTTCTGGAACAGATTCCATGAATAAATGATTCCAAAGACTTCGGGAGACCATTCAATGTAGTCATTACTATCTCAGCTTCTTCAACTGTGTCTCCAATGGCTTCAAGCTGTTATTTTATTTGAGACACCCTTGTGAAGTAGGATTGAATGGTTTCTAAATTCTGTATCTTTACATTCTTGAACTGTGTCCTCAATGTCATCTTCCGGTTGATATTCTTGCCTTCATGTAATCGAGATAAGGCATCAAACATTTGTTTTGGGGTTTTTAATGATGAGACATGAGGGATCAAGTGATCCTTGATAGAATCTGCAATGATCCTCTTTGCCTTAACCATATTATTATTGTACTTTTCCTTAGCCTCATCTTGATCCGAATTTCATGAGCAGAACAAAATGAATACACATTATTATTATGCTTAACACAGAATAATAGAGATACAGTAAAACTGGCTTCTATTCAATAAGGAAATATGATGAAACTGTAAAATGCATCGGAAAACAAGCTTGCTAGAATGGTGACAACTTATCTCTGAGAAGAGATGTGACGACTAGGCTCATTCGCAAGAAGATGATTACAATGAGGCTCTCCAATCCTTTTTACAATAAACAAGAATGAAAAAACCCTAGACATCCAAAACCCTAACCCTAGGAGATGAAGTGCCAAAAGTCATGTGGGTCCCGTTGGGGTAAGTTAGTACATCAACTTCCCAGGGTCGTAGATTTTGCATACGATCTTCATTTTAGGCACACGATATCCCATTGGAAATTTCTATCGGAGGACCGCACATGTTTCCATCAGACTCTGACTCCATTTGCAGTCTGACTGTGGCAAGCGATGAAATTATTTCTGAGTCTGAGAATTGTATGGAGAAGTATGTGTATGGGAAAGGACAATTCCTTGGTTTATAAACTAATTGTTGATTGTAAGGTTGGGTGGAATAACTTGCAGGGCAATGTTGCATCTCTCATGCGTTAGATTGTAAAATATGGAGTAGATGGATTAGTGCAGAGTTGTGTTATGTAGTGTCCATTTACTTGTGCTATAGAACATAAGTCAATGGGTATGCCCAACTCCAATGGTTTTAACATTCTTTGTTTGATAAATATGTGTAGTTCTATTATGTGGTAGAATTTTTAGAGCATTTGTCCTCTCGTTTTTGCACAGGGGAAGGAATTTCATTGCTAATTTACTATGATAGAAATGAGGGGTGGATCCTCTTGTATCAATCAACATGAAATTCTTGAGCTCCACATGGGCTTGGGCCACTTGGCTTTAACTATTAGTTTGGAAATGATTTTCCCTAGGGTTTCCTTTGATATGTGACATCGGTTTTGGTTGCATGGTTGGAATTTCTATTAGGCTTGCCTACCTTTCCTATAAATGACCATACCCTCGACCTTAACAAAATCTTGGTGCTTGACTTGATTCATAACGTGAGTATGATAGAGGCTTTGGGGAAATGATTATAAGCCTCAGTTCGATGTGAATAGTGATGATGAGTGGGATATACTATTGAAATGAGCATGTGAGGTGAGGTTTGATATGGTGTACAACCGAGGTTTTGACTCATTGTGATACAAACACATGGATACCTTTAAATATCATGACGACATCAAACCTCTTAACACACATTTTAAAACATACTAATAATTAGAATGGATACAGTGATGCACCATTTTTCTTTGTTTTTCATTTGCAAAGGTAGATAAAGGTGAGTATCATTGTGAATATATAGAGAGAGTATATCATTGTTAGGAATTTGTTTTAAATGACACAAATACTAATTAGTACTTTTTATGTAGGAAATATTGAGAATGAAAGCTTAACGTTTAAAGATGATTGGATTATACAAAAATATTGTAGTATGGCACCGACAAAAAATGGAACTTGAGTTGTGAAGTCAATTACAATTTAGGAACAAGTCTTAGTCAAAAGGATGTAAAACCGTTATGGACCCCATAAGAAAATAGCTCATTTTTATAAATAAAGGAATTATAGCTGTTCTTCTAAAATTAATGTTTAAAAGATCATGAGAGAAACTAGCAAATCATGAAGCATGAACTATATGGAATATCTAGCTCAAATAAAGTCCCTTATGAGAAATATAAATTATCAAGGAGATCCCTCATGAGCTATGTAACAATGAAGAAAAATAAATGGGAACTTCTCAAATTAAAACCCAATTGCCTCATGACAAGAAAATCAAGAAAAGATGGTTATAAGAAGAAATGTTATAAATTTATGGGGAGGTAGGCATGGGAGGGGAAATCCATATCCCTAAGAGGATAGTATCTCACACCATCCAATGGAGTCTTGGAATTATGACCGACAACAAGGAAAAATAATATGCTCTCTTACAAGGACTCAAATTGGCAACCTCTCAACAGATTAGAAAACTTATAGTGTTCAAAGACTCTAGCCTAATTATAAAATATATGAACTCAAACACCACCCCCTCAAACATATATATAGCCTCCATTCTAGCAATGATTCAACACATTTGTAAATTTTTTTATGCATTGGAATGGTTTCATATCACGTGAGAGAATAATGTGGTGGATGATCAAAAATAAAATTTGACCACTACTAAAAATGGGGGCGGGGGGGGAGGGGGTGTTATATATTAACAATCAAAGGCATGCAGATCTAATACCTTATTTTACACCATCCATCCGTTTGTAAAGAAACACGATGATATGAATTGGATCATCATATCATTTGTCATCTATCTTAATACTTTTTAGGTGGAAACAATTGGAGGAATCGGTTTGTGGGTCCATTTTAGTGGCAGGTCCAAGTTTGGAAAATTAGCGTTTGGAACATTTCAAAGCTATTTTGAGGAATTAAACATTTTTTTTGGATTTACATCATTCTAAACTTGTACATTGTAAGGTCCCTCATAATTAATCATCATTGAATGAGGAAAACAAGAAAACAAACATTTAATTACGATAATAACAAAACTTTACAACTCCCGCAAAAACTTTATATTTATATTTATATAATCATCAATCATTAAAAAGTTTTAAGCAATAATTAAACAATATATAATTTAGTCAACAATATTTCTAAAGCGATTCATTCTAACACCAATATATATATATATATATATATATATATATCGCTTCTCTTGAATGATTAATATAATTCAATAAAACCATTAAAAGAAATCCTTATTATAAAATCTTTATTATAATTCATAAATATCAATCAATAATATATAAATCATTAATAGAAATCATGAGTTCCATTGTGCATTTTATTTTATTGATGCTCACATATATAATGTATAAATCATTAATATAATCATGAATTCCATTGTGCATTATATATATAATTAATCCAATTCCTCTAAAAGTAAAGGGAAGATGGTAATTTATATTCTCGAAAAATCCTAAATTTTAGTTCGTTCCACTAACATAAGGGAGTCTCACCAAAACTCGTTATTCAAATGCATTATTTATTCATCATGTTTCAACATGTGTGGATTCACAATGGCACCATTCTTTATAGGAAGATACATTATCCATACTCAACATCCATACAATATTAATCACTCTCTCAATAAGATGCAATCTACAATCATACATACAAAACAACACAATAATATAATCATACATACTCATTCACATATATACACAAGGATTTAATCTAGAAACCTAAACTCTTTTATCAATTTATGTAGAGAATAAATATAATGGCTTGATGGTCACACATAATCTTAGAGCTCATTGGGTTTCTAGGCCCAAGGCCATGGAAACCTCAACCATTACCGTGTATCACTCTCTAGATATCATCTCTTCTTCATCGATCCACCTCTATTCTTTTTTACACCTCCTTCTCACCTCATTCATGTTGTATTTATTTATCTTCAAGAAACTATTCGCCTTCATCTTCCAAACGATATTCTCATTCCCTTTCGTTTTCAGCTTTTGTCCTTTCTTTTACAACTTGAGACTTGTCCTCCTCTTCTATAGTGATTCACCTCCTGTAATGTGACCTTCCAATGTCCACTCAGAAACACACTCCTTCTTCAACATGTCCTTTGAAAAATCTTCTACAGATGCACACAAATTTCCTCGTAACGTTTTATTTTTTCTCTTGTGCATTTATCTTTTATCAATTCCATAGAAGTGCATCCATTCTATAGCACTGTCACAATTTTAAACATTGTTACATTCTACAACAACACTATCACATTATACAGTAGCACTGACACGTTCTGCAATATCATTGTCATGTTCTACAACCTATCATGTTCTGCAACAACTAATTTTGATTATGTAGTAATATTCATGCTGGAATCTCCATGATGAATTTGATGCTTCCGCATCAGAGTCCCTAGGTTATTAATAAATCATGCCGTCATGCTTATTAGGTAAACTATTCAAATCCACAACTGCCCAATGAAACTTTAATCACTATTTCCTTCACCAACTCTACATTCTCCATTGTTGTACATTCAACTCTGCAAGGAATACAATGCATCTTCTTCCTATTGCATATTCTTTCTTCAACTCATTGTTACTATCTTCATGTCAATTGTTGCATATCTATCTGCAACAACACAAAAATATTCTTATCATGGAACTATGGAATTTCCATCTCATTTTTACTGCAACTCACCTTTTGGTACTACTACCATCTATGTCTCCCTTTCTTCATCACCACGAGCACTATCCAGATGCTCCTTATCCATGAATCACTCACACAACTTGAATTGAGTCATGTCCCATCTAATACATTCCACTACCCTTTTTCATGCAGTGTACAAAGTGCCTTCGATGCAAACATCCATTCATGCTCTAAACCGCACATGGAGTCACATGCTCACATGTTAAACTTATCTCAACTCAACCCACAACCACATGAAGACTACCTTAGTCAATGATTTTGTCAACGTATTCACATTCGTCATAAATTAAAATTATCAAAGACATATATTCAATAGCCTTCCTCTTCATGCAACATCTTTACACTTGGTTCTCAACACATTCTCATTCAACAACCTTCAATCCTTCTAAAATTCTACCACTACATGTCTTTTTCCTCCAGTAGATTCGTAATCTTCTCTCTTTCTCTATCAACAACATCTTCATAAACTTCCTCTTTATTCAGGACTATAAGTTCATCCATATTCAACTTAGTAGCTTCACTCATACTTCCTCCTCAATAACTTATCTTCATGTCATCATCTTCTCCTCTAGATTTCTCTTTAGACATCTTCATCCTCTTCAGCTTCTAATTCTACATCCTTCGTGATTTACAATTGCTATAACATATACAAATTCCCTTTCTTGCACATCATCTTTCTATTACATCTTCTTTGGTTGATATTCATATCTCCTTCTCATTTAGGTACATTAACTTTCATCTACAACTACAAATTTCCTTCTTCCTGCAAACAAAAAAATAACATAGTAAGGGAAAAAAAAGAATTCGATATTCACTCCCTCCTTTTCTCCACTACATCCAACACACATCACATGTGCCTCTATATTCCACTGCTATAAATTTTTTCTCTTGTTTCTTTAGACCCAGTTCCACTCTGAATCTCCAGCCACCATTGTGCAACAATGCAATTCCACTATCAAACTGCTATCAACATGTTCCTTGGAACATATGAGCCGAGTCTCCAATCTATGAAACCTACTAACTACATTTTCTCTTGTAGCCTACTCGTGTGGTCAAGAATCTCACTCACCCATGGCATGAAGTCATATCTTCCTCTCCCATAGCACACCTTCAACTGTCCCTCATCTAGCCAACATTTATGAGACAACTTCAAACTACACACTCAAGCCTCATTTCAAGTGCCTCTATATTCCACTGCTATAACTTTCTACGCTCGTTTCTTCAAACCCAGTCCACTCTGAATCTCTAGCCACCATTGTGCAACAATGAAATTCCATTATCACACAGCTATCAACATGTTCCTCAGAACATATGAGCCGAGTCTCCAATCCATGAAACCTACTAACTACATTTTCTCTTGTAGCCTACTCGTGTGGTCAAGAATCCCACTCATCCATGGCATGAAGTCATATCTTCCTCTCCCATACCACACCTTCAATTGTCCCTCATCTAGCCAACATTTATGAGACAACTCCAAACTACACATTCAAGCCTCATTTCAAGTGACTATTATTTCATCTTGAGATAACAATCATGTATAACCACCACCACATCTACCTCGTCATTCAATCATGAATTTCTCACATGACACACACTACCTCCATATCTAGTAGAAAATTATCTTAGATATTGTCTTCTTTCTAGCATAAAATTATATCAGAGACTATCTTATTTCTAAGAAGCAACCTTTTGGACTTTTTTACTTCACTGAGCCTTTTTTTTCTCTAATTCTTCTAATACTTGGTTTCTAGCACCTCCTAAACCTACTCCTTTTCGTAGTGACATCCTTGGGAGTTGTCTCATAATGCTCAACCAGACTGCCATTCACATACCCTTCTTCCAACACTATCTCCCATCACTCTTCTCCCAACAAACACAAGTTGAGATGACTCTCTCTCAAGTCTCCTTGCTGCCACATTTACACAAACACTAATTTTGTTGAACCCAACTCTCAAGAGATAATTAGCTCTGACGATTCTACAAATTATCAGCAAGAGTTGAACCTTTCTATGATATTCTTGCAAATTATTTCATCCTAGAGTTGTAACTACTTTGATATCACTTGATGCAAGCTGATCCACCCCTCTTTCCTGTTAAATTAAATTCACAACAAAATTCCTTCTCCTGCAAAAAACTGGGAGTGTGGATTCTCTAAAACTTATACTACATAATAAAACCACACATATTTCTCAAACAGATAATGATACAACCACTATATTTGTGCATACCCATCATCTTCTCTTCTATAGCACCATAAATGGATACTATAGAACATAAGTTTGCACTAACCCATCTACTCCATATTTTCCAATA
>JZKD02S1774531.1:583463-599251 GCA_000966675.3 Picea glauca
ATATATATATATATATATATATATATATATATATATATATATATATATATATATATTTGAAAATATCTCTATGCTCTCTTCATGGCAACATCGCCCTATGTTGTGGCCACAACAACCCCCCTTTACTTTTGCTAATAAAATAGAAAGGAAAGCCGCCCCCCAACTAAAGTTTTGAACCCTAATGCCTAATCCTCTATTGCTTGAGCCTAATGTTAATTCTTTATCTATCTTGAGGGAGTTGGGGTTTTGATCTTGATTGATGATTGTCTTTGAGGATGTTTTGTTTTTGAGGATTTTTTGAATGATAAATTAAATAAAGAGCATATATGAATGTTAAATCCTCTTGCTTTCATTTTGTGCCTAATGTCCTCATCTTTATGCTCTCATATGTTGATCATACTCTTCAGTTTCAAACTCTTAGCTTGAGTCATTAATCCTTTTTATGAATTTCAGACTCGCTACATGTAGTTTTCATGACACTTATCTACAACATCCGAGATCATGAATGATTATCTTTGAACAAATTCAACACTCATTCATAAGTTTGTTGAAGGAAAAGAATGTAACGTTTGTGGTATAATGGAAAATGTCTTCTTCTTCGCATAATTTATCTCATATTTTCTATGGTTGCGGGAGTAGGTTCACAGGGTCACTTACTTTACATAACCACTTCAACCTTGAAATGCATGTGGGGAATCCCTTGATATTATTCCTAGTGACCAGAATTCTCTCTATGCAGATATTGTCTATTATTTGAAGCCATTAGTCAACACTAGGAACTAAGCCTTGTCTTTCCCAAACCTCGTTCGGTTTTGTTTTTATCATCATTGCACTGATGAGGCCAAAACCTTGATCCTTACTAGTCTCTCCCTCATCAGGATGTAGATTCACCTTTGCTTATGGTTTCCACGAGGTTCGATGCTCACAAGGCTATCAGATCCACCTTTCCCACAATCCTATCTCGCGAGTTCATCGAATTTATTTTTGTCAAGAATCCCCCTTTTGAAGTGTTGAGAATTGTCCAAAGACCAAATAACGTCATCCTATTAGGTTCCCCTCATTGGGATTTCCAAGTGAAGTCCCTTGTGATATTGATGAGGTCTAAAAGGCATGAGATTTTTTGGATTGATATCTATCAGGTTCTTCTTTCGGCCTCCCCTCTCTTTGAAAAAATAGGCCCAAAGACTTATCAAGTTGCATGTATATAGGACCTTTTTGTATCATCACACAATGATTTATCACCACTTTTAGTAATTAGTTTCATGCATCCTGGCCTGACATGGCAACTTATTACCTGATCCAATCCTATTCCCTCTCCTTGCAATCTTATCAGGTTTGTCGTCTATGATTTTCATCTTGACTAGATTGACATGTATCGTGCGCTCGACTAGTGTCAATCTCCTTTTATCATATGAATCATTTTTTGTGACATTGATGTGTCACAAGACATGTTGTCTTTTTATCCATTGGTCGCTTGCCATTTATCGTATTCGAATTTGAGTGTTTGTGATATCCATACGACATACCTACCCGACTCGACACCCAATCACTAGAAATATACATGGTATACCTTACTCCTATTTTTGGTCCATAGGTGTGGAACCATGGCTGGTGTGGAACCTTGAATCATGTGGAACTTGGCCTCATTTCCCTAGTTTTCATATATAATTTGTATAGTTTTTATTATTATTTCTTATTTATTTCTATTTATTTATTTTTATTTTCAATTTTCTTGTGGTTTTGCAAAACCAAATGGTTTTTATTTCCCATGGTTTTCGCCAAAATTACCCTTGGTATTTATTTTTACATGGGAAAAGTCAATTTTACTTTAGAAATAGTTTTACATGGGTTAAATTAGTTTTCCATGAGTAAAATTAGTTTTACATGGGTAAACTATTTTTAAATCCCTAATGTATAGTTTTTATATGTGCATTCTTATTCTTTTTCCATATCCCCATAAAATTATATATAATGGTAAAGCAAAAGGAAATGAAAGTAACCGTCACAGAATTGAGGAGTCTCTTGTTTTATAAAAGAGAACTTGTTGAATGTAATGAGGGACTTTTTTTCCCGTTGTATAGACTAAGAATACTTTTTTTATTTCTTTGGTTATATGAAGAGAAGAAGGGGTTTTGAAGTTATAATTATTATCAAATGCATTTGGGACTACTCCACTGGTGTGTTTGTTATTTAAGTTTTTCTGAGTGTTGATGATATGAACTATTTCTATGTTTAGTATTTGGAATTCTTATGTTGTTGTGATTTTTTCTAAGTACATGGATTATGTTACAGGTCTTATTTGCAACTATTTGTGATAATATCTACAATATTATTGTTTTAACATATTCTTGGCTTCCATGAACTATTTTTGTTGTCAAAAATATCATTTTAAAATGTATTCATCTATTATCTTTGCTCTTGCACATGATAGGTTAGAAGTAGTTAGATTAGATTAATTCATTTTTGTTTTATAATAGATTTAGAGTTAATTAGAATTCTTTGGGAGACAATTTGTTGTCTTTCCCCTTTTTATTCTTTTAATTTTTAGTGGAAACTAGGCCAACATACTGGTCGAAAATGCTACCCCAAATAGGAGTAGTTATGATTGGGATCTACCATCGAGCGTTCTCCCTTACCTGCTTGATGAGACGTTTGGAACTGTCAACACCCTACAAGTTATTCCACTCAATATTGCAATCAACAGTTAGTTTATAAACCAAAGAACTATCCTTTTTGATACATAGAATTCTCTCATGAGTATATATTACATAAACTCTCTTCTATGCTCTCATCGTCTTTGTGCTTATATTTATATTCAAACAAAAAATCTCATCCTCACTGACATCATACACAACAAAACTAGTCATGGTTTTACAGTCTAACATACTTCTCTGTACAATCCTCAGACTCAGGAATAATGTCGTCGCCAACTAATATTTCCACACACACACACACACACATATAGGGAATCACAACAAAAATTTTCTCTACAGGAACATACATTGTCCATACTCAACATCCCTACAACATTGATCACCCACACAATAGAATGAATTATACAACCATACATACAAAACAACACATCAATATAATCACATAGAATCATCCATACATATGCACAAGGATTTAATCTGGAAACCTAAACTCTTTTACTAATTTCTTTAGAGAATAGATACAATGGCTAGATGGTCACATACCAACTTACAAATCTCATTGGATTGTTAGGCCCAAGGCCATGACAACCTCAAACATTACCTTGTATCACTCTTGAGATCTCCTCTCTTCTTATTTGAGTCACCTCTATTCTTTTTGCAATCTCCTTCTTGCCTCATTCATACTGTATTTATTTATCTTCAAGAAACTATTCACCTTTGGTTTCCAAACGGTCTTCTCACACCCTTTCATTTTCAGCTTCTGTCCTTTCATTTCCAACTTCTCCCTTTCATTTCTAGATCGATACTTGTCCTCCTCTTTTGTAGTGATTCACAACCTGTAATATGACCTTCCAACATCCACTGAGAAACAGACTCCTTATTCAACACATCCTTTGAACAATATTTTACACATCCATAAAAATTTCCTCTTAACCTTTGCTATTTTCTCTCATGCATTTATGTTCTATCAATTCCATAGCAGTGCATCCATTTTGTAGCACTGTCACCATTTGTGGCAATGTTACATTCTACAACAACATTGTCACGTTCTGCAACAAAACTGTCATGTTTTTTGGCAACACTGTCATGTTTCACAACCTATCATGTTCTGGAGAAAGTAATTTTTGTTTTGTATCAATCTTCACGCTGACATCCTCAGAATGACTTCGATTCTCCTGCATCATTGACTATTAATGCTAATATATTTGAAATTATGGATATATATAGAATTTCTAGCCCAATAAAAAGAAAGACAATGTAGATAGTCCCAATTAAATTAAAAGATATGAAACTAGCGTAGAAGAAATTTAAGAAATGTCACTCACTAATATAATGTTTTCAACACATTTATTATTAGCTTCCACTCATTTGAATAACTAGATACTAGGGTTAACTAAGAATTCCATCATGTTTGAAAAGTGTTAGAGCATAAATTCATATAGTATCTCAATCTACAATGAGATCCATTAGAGGCGCTTCTATCTTTCTCCAATTTCAATGCCTGATGAGTAACTCATTTTTTCGAACTACACTTTGTCATATGTTATATCTTTTTCCAAAACCATAAGCTTCAGTGAAAATAAAAAAGGAGGAGAAGAAATAAAATATGCAATTGGCTACAACCAATTTCGGAGATGCATGTACCTATGGGAAATACATAGATGGGTTGCCACAAAAGTGGCCTAGAACCGGCAGTATGTATGACATGTCTGCATATACATTTTATAATTGAAGAAAGAAATGGAAGGTGTAATAGTCATGGAGATAAATTGTCATTGAAGAATACATGATAGGTCTTGTATCAACCATATTTTGAAAAATCTTCCATGCAAAATTTTCCAGAGAATCATAAGGATTCACATATGCAATAAGTATCTAAAATGGTGGCATAGACTAATTATATTGCCTCTTAAAACAAAATCTTTTGATCTTTCAAAGCAATGATAATATGTGTCTCAAACTTTTACACTATTACTGGATGCTTTTAAATACTAAGTTCTGTTAGAATTGTGACAATAATGCAAAACCAATGAACGGTGGTTGTTCATGTAATGGTGTCATTTCTTGAACAAGTGGTAGTTCACATAATGATGGTAATTAGGAAGATGATGTATATCTACACATCCATGCGAAGCATTTGCAAGTAGTTGTGAACATGTTGTGTAATCTTTACCTTTGAGCAATAAGAATACTGATACCTTTCCCTGTGGATGTTTCCTTGGCACATTGTTAGGGTTTTACCATGTCAATTCTGTGTCTGTGCTTTTTGTTGTTTATGTTTTCCCATTATTTTTCTCTCTATCTTATTTTTCTCCGTATTTAATTTGTGATGATACATACATACATACATACATATATATATATTCGGGTCACCCCGGGGTGTAGAGAAGTCAGTGATGGAGTGTACTATTAAGACACCCTGTAATGTGAAGTCACTGGTTCGAAACCCCAACTTACGTTGTGCGTTGCATGTGGGGAAGCACAGACACACTTGGAGGTTATAGTGTTAGTAGTCAGTTAACATGACCTCATGTCACATGAGTACCTTCCTGACTAGTTGTTGATTCTGCTAGTCAATATATATATATATCCAAGCTGAGTCATTAAGAGGAGAAAGGTCGCTGGAATGCCAATACATTGAGTTGCTAAGTAGAAAGGTTGCTGGAATGATGGTTCACTGAGCTGCCGAGGAGAGGAATGTTGATATTATGGTACACTGAGAGCACCGAGAATAAAGATGTTGATATATCACTCTATTGTCATTAATATAGATTAAAATATGTGCAGTGGCTATCCCTCCCTTCCTAGCAGGTGAGAGTTTTATAGTGCAAAAATATGGCAGATGCACAATTCAAAACAAAAGTGATAGTTGCACAATTCAAAACATAAGTGACAGTGCAAAATGGTGAAGGTTTCGAATGCAAAGTTTGAGGTGGAGAAGTTTAATGGAAAGAATAACTTTGAGCTGTGGAAGCTCAATATGTAATATCTGTTGGTGCAACAAGATTTGCACAAGGCGTTGGTAGGAAAGACAAAGAAACCAATGGGTATGATAGATGAGGATTAATAATATCTAGATACAAGAGCTCTAAACACCATTCAATTGTGTTTGGTAGATGATGTTATATTCAATATTGTTGGGGAGGAAACAACATTAGGCTTATGGAGCATGATGGAGAGACTTTACATGACAAATCCTTGAAAAACCGAATCTACTTGAAGAGACAATTGTATAGTTTACGAATGAAAAAAGGTACCAAATTTTTTGATCATTTAATTTTTTTTTGATACTCTTATCTGCCAATTAACTAGTATGGGTGTACAAGTTGATGATGAAGATAAGGTAATCACACTATTGTGTTCATTTCCTGAATCTTGGGACCACTTCGTCACTTCTATTAGCTTTAACACAACTGCCACTCTTTATTCTGATTATGTTGTGGGAGCTTTGTTGTCTAAGGAGGTGTGAAGGAAATCTAGTATAGAAACCTCCACACTAGAAGAAATAGTGGATAGGGGTTGATCCAAATAAAAAGGGGAGAATTTGAGAGGTACATATAGATCTATGTCAAGAGGAAAAAAGGGTAGGCCAAAATATTGATACTGCAATAATTAGGGAATCTCAAGAAATATTATTGGAAGAGGCTAGGATCCAAGGATGAATCCACAAAGGAAGAAGATCTGGTTGAATCAATTTCATGTATGGTTGATGAATTTTTATCTTTTTGTAATGTCTCACAATATCGTGAGGAATGGTTATTATATTCTGGTGCTTCACATCAGATGTATCCACATAGGAGTTGGTTTTATTCTTATCAAGCTATTAATGGAGGTATTGTTATTACGAGAAACAATATTTCTTGTAAGACTATTGGGATTGGGAGAATTAAGATTAAAATGGTTGATGGTATTGTAAGGATATTGACACATGTAAGACATGCACTAAAACTTAAAAGTGATTTAATTTTCTTGGGAGTTTTGAATTCTGGAAGCTACAAATTTACATGTCAAGGTGGAGAACTAAAGGTGTCCAAGGGAATTTTGGAGTTAATGAAGGCTACAAATATAGGGAACCTTTAAAAGTTGGAAGGGAGCACTCAAATAAATGAAGAAATGGTGGTATTTGTTGGAAAATTGGTTGTCATTGATGTCAACCTTAGAATAATCCTTAAAGCAAAGCCCATAAGCCCATAAAAGTGACGATGATGTGTCCACTTGAATAATCCTTGAAGAGCCTTGAAGGAGCATTGTCATAAGTGTATATAACTCAAAATTGGTCCCCTTATAGCATAGCTTTTAAGCATGGCCCTCAAGGGATGAGATAACATGTGGTTGTTTCCACATGCCCACTTTGAGTTGTACACAAATGGAGCCTTGAAGAAGCCCTAAAACCAAGTGAAGAAGCCCATAAATTCAAGTGACTAAGCCTCTAAAACCAAGAGAATAAGCCCTTAAAGTAAAGTAAAGAAGTCCCTAAGGTTGGCCATCCTTAAGGAAGAGGTGCGACCCAAAAGTTGCGACCCTTGGTTGCACCCCCTCATGTGGAGAAGACTCATATAAATAAGAGGAGATTCATTTGGAATTTGGAGAAGACTCATACAAATAAGAGGAATGGATTTCATTCTATAGGAGATAATTTCCAAGAGAAGATGAACTGAAGAAGGGAGAAATTCCAACAGAATATGAAGTCTTGTGATGAGTTGTTATAGGGTTTTTCTTTGAAGGTCATCTTGGCATTTTTGATATAATTTTTTTTCTAGAACGATTCAAATATAAAAAATTGGTGGTATTTCAAAAGAGATAGCTAATAATCGTGGGTATGAATTTTAGGTCTTGACTCATTATAGGTTTGGAGTTATACTCAATGAAAGTTGAGGTTTTTAAAACTAGGGTTTTCTTCTTCAAAATGAGTCATCTTTCCATTTTTGCTATAACATTTTTTTTGGGATGATTCAAGGAGATAAAATTGGAGGAATTTTAGAGAAGATATCGAGCACGATTGGGTACACGTTTCATATCCTGATTCATTATAGGTACGAAGTTATACTTTTTGGAAGTTAGGGTTTGTGACTAATCCAGAAACTAGTCCCATACAGGTGTTCGAGATAAAATGGTTATATCTGAATCTTGGTAGGTCCAAATTGAATTACACTTGTTGCATTAGAATTATAACATATCTTGATATCCAAGGTCCAAGTTTTAGAATTAGAAATGAGAATTTGATCTCATGGAGAATATTACAAGTTTGCAGATTTGAGGTACAGTTCTGTGCAGATTTAAGAAGTGATTTTGAGATTGTATTTGAAGGTTGATTTGATCCTGTATCATCATTTAAAATATTCCAAGGGGATTGATGTCTCCTTCCAGTAGGTGCTGGAAAACTCAGGGAGTGGGTGCTTCCTTCAAGTTCGTGCTTGTAAAATCTTGAAACTACTTAAGAAAAGTTTCTATGGTTTTCTTCCAGGTGGGTTTCAATGTAAAACTCTGTGTGCAATGTGTATGAGTTTATGTGATGATTAATGACATGGTTAATGGTTAATGTTTATGTAGTGCTTGAAGGTTAAAATTGTTGAAATAACTCTATACTGATTCCCCCCCCCCCTCTCAGTATTCTTGAATATTCTAACAATTGGCATCAAAGAGGGTTACTTTAGGAACAACCTAACCACTGGAAGGAAGATCATGGATAAGAAAGTAAAATTTATCGAAAATGGAACACCGTTGTTTGATGGAAAAAAATGTTCTTTTTGGAGCATAAGAATGAGAGAATTTTTGTAGGCACAAGGATTTGATGTTTGACAAGCTGTAGTAAATTCATACACTGCACCAACTTCTCCCCCAATATATAATGCTAGGAAAAATCTTAGTGAATACAATTCAAATACTATAAATTCCATTCTAAGTGCTCTAACATGTTTAGAATTTGTTAAGGTTATGCAATGTTATTTTGCAAAATAAATATGGGGAAAGCTCAAGAATGTTTATAAAGGAGATGATAAAGTCAAAGGGACCAAGCTTGAGACTTACAAAGAAAAATTTGAACATCTAAGAATGAAGGAAGATGAAGATATTGCAACTTATTTTTTCCGAGTTGATGAAATTGTGAATACTATAAGATGACTGGGAGAAAACATTGAAAATTCAGTTATTGTGAAAAAGATATTGAGATCTCTCCCAATGATATTTGACCCTAAAATATCATCTCTAGAAGAAAGAAAGGATCTGGCTACGTTGAGCATGGATTAATTACATGGAATACTTACAACATATGAAATGAGAACATAACAGGAAAATCCATCTAGAATGAAAGCATCTTTCAAATCCTCCAAGAAGACAAGAAAGAACAAGACAAGGTCAAAACCCTGCTCCAACAATAGTGATGATTCAGACAATGAAGAAGAAACCAACTTTGTGAGAAAGCTAAAAAGAGGAACCAAAAATTCCAAAGGTAAGGTTCCTTTCAAATGATTTAGTTGTGGTAAATTTGGCCATTTTTCTTCCAAATGTCCTTATGTAAGGGGTTCAAATAGTGATGACTAAAATTTCCTAAGAAATAAAAGAAATATCAGAAAAGAGACAAGGAAAGAAATAAAGGAATATTTTTTAAAATGAGCCTCTATTCAAAAGATGATAGTTCCTCATCCAATGAAGATGATGTGACAGTGACTCAAGAAGAGTACTCTTTATGGAGTTAGAGACTCAAGTGGAAACTAATGAAAATAATGAAGGATAATATGAAGAATAAGGAGAAGTGAATCTTGAGGCATAATTGATCAATTCCTTAAGTGATCTAAGAATAGCAAGGAAGAAAAACAAGTCTCTCAAAGAAGAGTTAAGTAAATTGAAGGAAGGATTTCAAAACCCTTCTAAAGAAGCCAAACAAATTATCATAGATCTAAGGATATAATTGGAAGAAGCCAAATGGATTGAAAAAACACTCAAGAGACAACTAGAAGAAAAGAATAAAACAATAGAGAATTTGGAAGCTGAAATAGTCTCATTAAGAAAGGAACTATAGACGGACATCCAAATAGATTTTGGCAATAACACCAAAATAATGGATAAAATCATCTGCAATAAAAAACCATTCTATGACAAGTCTAGACTTGGATATAAACAAAATAATACTGATGAGGGTTCAAGCTCTATGATAACATGAAATGAAGTAGAGAAAAGAAGTTATGCAAATACTATCAAGGTTTCCATCAAGAAATAAGAATGCAATCCTATAAAGGAGGACACACGTAAACTAGAAATAAAGAAGAATCAAGAAGAATATTGTGCATTCAGAGGAACATGTAATCAACAACCAACAATGAAGAAGACCCAAGAAGAAGATCATGATTTCAGAATAACATCACCAACTAGAAGACCACACACATCCAGGTAACAAAATAATTTTCTTGGCTTGTCTTATTCTTGGAATAATTTTGGGAATAAAGTCGTAAATTGTAGAGCATATGCAAAGGTTAGAAACATGTGGAACAAAACTAGGTATGAAAATCCCAAGAATCATTATGAAGGAAATTATCCCAGAAATCCTTGTGAGGCATTTGACAAAAAATATAACAATTTTGGTGCTCTGGGTTATGAAATTGAATGCTACAAATGTAACAATATTGGACACATAACCATAAATTGTAGAAGTGATTTGATAGTTTCTTCAAGGGAAAATATGCATGTTCCTTTCAATCCTATAGGGAAGAACAAAGAACTTGGAAAAGGAAGCAAGAAGATTTGAAGTTTGAGGAATGTGGGTTTTCCTTACAAGCTCCAAATAGAAGAATCCATTGGTGTATTGACAATGGATGCTCAAAGCATATGAATGGAGAAAAAAACAAATTTGTAACATTAAAGAAAGAAAAAGAGGGGGTTGTCATGTTTGGCAATGATAATTTTGCCAAAATTATAGGAAAAGGTACAATCAACCTTGGAAACAAATATGTTGTAGACGAAAAATGACCTACTTGTTGAAAATATGAAGGACAATTTGAAAAGTGTGAGACAAATGTGTGATCATGGACACAAACTTATATTTGATTCAAAAGAATGTGAAATAAGGAAATAAGGATCAGGTAGACTAGTGAAAACAATGACAAGGACTCCAAACAATATATACATCTTGAATGAGATCAAAGAAGAAATATGTTGTTTGGGAAAATAAGACGAAAGTTGGATTTGGCATAGGAGAATGGGCCAAATACACTTTGATAATCTTGTCAAGATTGACAAGAATCAAGATGTAAGAGAAATGCTAGAAATTACAAAACCAATGAATACTATGTGCAAGCACTGTCAATAGGGAAGAAAAACAAAATTTGAATTCAAGACAAATGAATACTCTATGAAAAAACCATTGGAGATTGTACACACTAATTTATGTGGGCCCATGAGAACAAAAGGACTGGATGGTAAGCAATACTTCATCATACTCATTGATGACTACACCAAAATGACTTCAGTTTTATTACTCAAGAAAAAATTAGAAGCTTTTGAATGTTTTAGGGTATTCAAGGAACTGGTTGAAAATGAATATGATTTGGAAATAAAAAACTTAAGATCAAATAATGGAGGTGAGTTTATTTCAAGTGAATTCAGGTATTTCTATGAAGAACGGGGAATAAAAAGACAATTCTCAATAGCCAGAACATTTCAACAAAACAAAGTTATTGAAAGGAAAAATAGAACTGTACAAGAAATGGTTAGAACCATGTTGAATGACTCCAAGATAAGTGATATAGTTTGGGGACAAGCAATGCATACAACCATTCATATCTTGAACAAAGGATTGATAAGAAGTAATAGTGATAAGACTCCATATGAGTTATGGAAAAAAATACTGACCAATGTCAAGAACTTTATGTTGGATTACTGAGAGGGGGGGGTGAATCAGTAATATAGCAATCTAATCCTTTTTAACCATATAATGTAAGTGTTATATCAATGTAGCATTATCATACAATATTTCTAGAGTAAATAAACAATGAAAAAAATGAAAAATCATACACATACAGAATACACCAGTGTTTTTACGTGGAAACCCAAAGCCGAATAAAACCACATAATACTTTTTCTTATATGTCTTGAAGAATTACATTCATTGGAAACATCAACTTCTTTTGTTTTCCAGCTACAACTGGAAGGAGGCTCCAACACCCTAGTTTCTCAGGCTACAACCTAAGGGAAGCTCCAACTCCCCATTTTGCTGGCTACAACCAGAAAGAGGCTACAACCCCCTATGTTCTCTGGCTACAACCGAAAGGTGGCTACAACCACCTGTCTTTGCCCCATCCAACCGCCCTGACATATAAGTAGAATGATGGAACCACTGTCACACTATCACTATGAGATATATTGCTGTAAAACTGTACCAATCAACCTGCACCAAACAACCTGTACTAATAACCTGAACCATGCATCAACTGTAACATCCCGCTCTTGCTCACCCTGAATGAACTTATTCTTTCAGGACACTTACTCACAAGTGATCCAGGTTATTATACTATTAAAATTTTGATCACGATTATGAGGCATCATGAATTGATGACATGTTATTATGCTGCATTGACATAGACAAGTGCTATTGACTCGATTTTCTTGAGTGTGCAGGATTTTGGACCTCGAGGATGCAGAGGCATCGATGGAAACCCTTGGACTCTGGATCGAGTTAAGGAGTGAACCATTGGGGTTTGATTGTTTTATTTGTGATATTAGTGCATCTGATTAGATGATATGTTATGGATATATTTCTGACATGATTCGTTGATGATGCAGGTTGACGATAGCTTGCCGACCAGACTCACATGTGGAGTAGAGGGGTCACGCACAACTACCAGAGATGTTGAGGGAGAGGTGTGAATAGTAGCCCTGCCACAGCCTACTAGCACTTCCATCGTGGCTCGAACTATAGGTTAACGTTTACCTAGTTCGAGAGGACCCATGATGCCATGAGGGCAGACTGTGATAGTCGCTCACGATGATTCTAAGGGGCGCGCAATAAGGCGGGGGCCTTATTCCTTAGAGGCCCTTAGTCTCCCACAAGTTCACTTGGGGGAGTATTGACTCCAGGGTTTTTTTATGTCTGCCAAGTCAGTGAAGAGGCGAGTGGCACCCTTGGAGCACGTGGTGCGTCCTGAAGGGCACGTCGTGCAAGAGAACAGATGAGGCGAGTGACACCCATGGAGCACCTAGTGCATCCTGAAGGGCACGTCGCATTGTTAATGATAAATGAATGAACCTAGACAGCCTTAGGAAGAATGATGTGATAAGAATTTTTAAAACAATTTCCCTAATAAAATGTCGTCCAACATGAAAATTTAAGGTCTCGGTCTAAATTATGCTAGTGGTAAAATTTTAACTTTTAAATAATATATATATATATATATATATATATATATATATATATATATATATATATATATACACAAAAAAAAAATAAAAACAACATAAATAATAATTATACCCTTCGTTAAATCTTATAACAAGAAGGGGGTAATCGATTTAAATGATTCATAAAAATCTATTATGGTAAAATTTCAAAAAAGGGGAAATAATTGTTTTATTATTTTATGATAATTTAAAATTATTAACTAAAAAGGGAAAAAGGAAAAAGGGAGTTAATTTCTACACCTACCAATTTGAGTCCTAAATGAAAAGGGGAAAAAGGGAAATCTAAAATATTTAGGAAACTAGGAAAAGAGGGAAACATAAAAAGAAAAGGGAAACACAAGGGAAAAAGCAAAAGTCAAACTTAGTAAGGTATCTACCATTAAGAACTTTCTAATTTAAAATTGAACTAGCAATTTAATAATGGGGAAAGTCATTAAAACTTGTAAGAGAATTTGGGGAGACCTAGGAGCGATTCTAGGAGTGACTCTAGGTGTGTGAGGGAAATAAGGGTAATTAATTAATTAAAGAAATTAATTTATGGAGGAATGAAAGGGATGGGTGACATTTGTACGGGGATAATTTTTTAGGAATTAATTTTTAAAACTTTAATTAAATGAGATTTTAGGAAAGTAAGGGACTTCGAGACTCTATATAGTGAAGGGAGGAGAAGGATGAAGGATCTTTTTCTATTTGCGTAACGTTACACTACATAAATCTCTACTTGATTGACTTATCTTGTGGGAGTTGGGATACCCAGCTCAGTGAGGAGTGGTAGCTTGGCCTTGCAAGGCGAGTTGGGAGCTAGCAGATTCTCTGGTTAGCATGTGTGGCCCCTTTGCGGCTCGGGGAGCTAAGGGGGAAGAAGAGTACCCTTAGCATTGGCTGGAAGGTACTGGTGGAGTCTCGCCAGTCAACAAGCAGGAGTTGCACAGAGCGCGCGGGACGTCACTTAGAGCAGGCGATGAGGCAACAATACACTTTCTTCATTTTTGTACGGTAGATTGTTGTAGAATTTATGATTTGGATCTGCATGTGTATTTAGGTAAGTAAACTGATGGTCTAGATTGATGACCGAAATTTTTCATCGCCTAGCTCGATGATTGATTGACTCCTATGGCCTTCGTTTCCTCGCATGACTTGACCACCTTGTGGTGTATTGATTGTGACCCTTGTGGTGGTTTTTTCCTTTCATCCCTAGCTCACCTATCCTCACTTGAGCAGTTGGTTAGGAGCCTGATCTACAGTTGTCGCTTCAGCGTTAATAGACCTATGGATCTCAACGCCCTGCTTTCTTGTGCATGGATGATGAGCGAAGGATGTTTCTGTCAACTGTCTACCTCTATTTTTTTCCTTGGCTGAATGTTGGTCTTGTGCATTGATGTGTTTAATTAGCCGTGCAATTTATTGGTTGATGGAGAAGTTTTTTTTTGTTAAACTCTGTATTTTTACTTCTTGCTGGATTTTCACCGGTTGTGACTACGCTTTCCCTTTGTTGCTCTATCGATTTTCCTATATTAATACTGAAAACGTTGCTTATTAAGACTATGTTTGGTCACTGGTTGGGACTACATTTTTCCCTTGTTAATCTAGCATTTTCCATCTTTAAGTGCTGAACTCGTTTCCTGGTGTATAACTGGCAGTTTGCCGAACTTATGAAGTCTGCATTCATTTTTATTTGCTGGGCGTTTGCCATCTTTAAAGACCAAAATTGTGGCCTGTGTATAACTGGAAAATTGCTGAACTTATGAAATATGCATTCGTTTTTATTTGCTGGGTGTTTTCCATCTTTAAAGACCAAGATCATGGCCTGTGTATAACTAGAAAATTGCCAAACTTATGAAGTATGCATTCGTTTTTATTTGTTGGGCATTTGCTGTCTTTAAAGATCAAAATCATGGCCTGTGTATAACTAGCAATTTGTTGAACTTATGAAGTCTGCATTCATTTTTATTTGTTGGGCATTTGCAATCTTTAAAGACTGAAATCATGGCCTGTGTATAAATGGAAATTTGTCGAACTTATAAAGTCTGCATTCATTTTTATTTGCTGGGCGTTTGCCATCTTGAAAGACCTAATTGTTGCCTGTTGTATATCTGGCGATTTGCCAACTTATTAAGTCTGCTCCTTTTTTATTTTGTTGGGCGACTTGCCACTTATCGATGCGTCTTCCTGTCTCTTTCAAGCCTTGTCTTGACAACCCTGCCCTTTGTCGGTAACGTAATGTATAGAGTGAATGTATATGGCATTAAACCCCATTAACCGAGTATGGAATTAATCTCATTGAAAGCATGTGGTAGTAAATAATATTGAATGTTCATGGCATTAAATCCCATTAACCGAGTATGGAATTAATCTCATTGAAAGCATGTGGCAACAAATAATATTGAATGTTCATGGCATTAAATCCCATTAACCCAGTATGGAATTAATCTCATTGAAAGCATGTGGCAGTAAATAAAATTGAATGTTCATGGCATTAAATATCATTAACGAATATGGCAGTAAATCTCATCGAATGGGTATGGCATCAAGTCTTCTCATTGAATGTATAGATTGATTTATAAGGCATTAATCTCATTGAATGTATAGCAACTTTCTTGTAACGAGTAGCTTGAAGTATATGGCATTTATGTTGGAATATTGATTGTTGTCATTGATGTCAACCCTAGTCATGGGTTTTTGACCGCAAGATTGATAAAGGTATTTGGACATGAAGGAAAATGCACATGCATATACAACACCCAT
>JZKD02S1774531.1:602243-663783 GCA_000966675.3 Picea glauca
TGACTTTGTCACTTCACTTTATTATTTAAATAATCCTCTTTGATTTTGTCACTTCACTTTATTATTTAAATAATCCTCTTTGAATTTGTCACTTCACTTTATTATTTAAATAATCCTGTTTGACTTTGTCACTTTACTTTATTATTTAAATAATTTCTTCTTTGCAAGCACTTTGACTTCTATGGCCTTTTGGGGTTTGAAGCCAATCATATGAGGGTCCTTCAACTTCGTAAGGCCATAACTCTCAAACCGTGAGGAGTTATGTGACGTTCCACATACCAAAAAAAATGGAATGACATGTACTATCCACATAGAATAGTATTACCTCCAAATATATCAAAACTCATACCATTATACATCAAACAAACTTAGTTCCATTACCCAAACCTTTGTGCTACCAGAATTCACTATCGAAATTTCTTCAAGGGTTGACATCAATGAAAACCAACCCAATTAATCAACAATCTCCCCCTTTGGCATTGATGGCAACACTCTAATGCAATACTAAAATCATATCACTCATGCTCCCCCTGGAACCATGCCTGCATCTCCGTGACCAATGCTCCCCCTGGAACCATGCCTGTGTCTTTGTGACCAACGCTCCCCCTGGAACTATGCCTCTGTCCTCTACATATGATAAATATCTCCCCCTTTGTCATCAATGGAAAAGGTATCTTTGCATTCAGGGCTGCTCCCCCTAACTAACTCGTCTAATATCCCAACCTAAACTGTCCTCTTTATTGTGTTTTTTTGTGTACATCTAAGACATATAAGATAAGCATTCAAAAACATTCATTTTGGAGTAGAAATAACTCTAAGTCTTTGGTGAAGATACTCAAAGGCTTCCCATGGAAGCGGTTTTGTAAATATGTCTGCCACTTGTTCTTTTGTGCTTGTTATCCCCCAATTTAGGGATAACTAAGGATATTATGTCTCGAGGCCCACAAGTCCTAGACATGGAGTACCGAGATCCATATTGACTTGAGCATGGCCCTTGAGGGCCCATCTTTTCTTTTCTTTAATGCCTCCACCTGGTCAACAACAACAACATCCATCACCTCGGCTTGGTCTTGTAGCAGAAGTGGATCTTGCTCCATGAGGTAATGAGTCAGGGTATCATGGTATGCGTCACTCTGATCCTCAAAACCTTTGAATACGTGAATTTAGTTTTTTTTTGTTTCAAACGGGTGCTTGGATATTATACCTATCCACTTGACCATATTTGGCGGAAATGACAGGATGCCCTAGTAAGATTGTGCCCATAGGTTTTGAGTTTCCACTGAGGGGATTTATGAAAATCCATCGTCTTCTCCCACCATACTTACCACTTTCCATCTTTCTCCCACTCATCCATCCCATTACACTGGTCTGGGCATTGGGTTGGCCAAATATTTAAGGGTTGCACCTTACCTTGTGGGAAGAAGGGGCTAAAGGCCCAGAGGGTAAAAGCAACTGGAAAAAGATAAAAGCCTAAAATAAAACCTTGAGATGATTCACCCAAGGATCCTTGAGAAAGCACTAAAAGGATTCTTAGCAAGAAAAAAAGGGACCCATGAAAAGTAATAAAACAAGACCTAGTCAGAGGATAGGGGGTCTCATCACGAGCCATCTTATTAGGTCCATGGGCATCTAGTGGTATGACACTACTAGTAGCTGGTTACCATGCCAGGGTAGTGTCTCTTGGTGGTATAGTCAAAAGAAAGGGGTCTCATCACAAGACGACCTTCTCATTTATGTGAAAGTGCTTGTGGGTAACATTGCCACCACTCGTCACCACGCTAGGGCAGTGTCCCCTAATTATCTTATTGAAATAAAAATCAATAAAGAATAAATATAAAAGGCATGAATGGGCTTGAAAACATGTGCATCCATGACAGGTGCAACTCACCCTCTACAGAGGCACCCACATGTAAGACATGCATTTCCATGCTATCACTGCACCCCTTGTCCAGACATCCCTTACCACCTCATCCACTCACATGGCTGGGATTTGATTTCTCTCAGAAACACCCCACATCCAGTGAGCATTTTCCTAATAGGACGCCCTATCACTTCCTCCAAACTTGGCTTGCAGATTTGTATAGTGTCTTTGAGCACTTAACTGAGTAAAAGGGGCTTTATGCACATGTTTAATAAAATTGATGATTAGATGTGATTGAAATTGCTATGATCACTATGAATTATGAGCCCATGGAGGGTGTATCTGTTGATGTGCAGGACCAATATACCTGATGGACATGTACCATTATGGACAGGTACACATGGGGAGATGATTAGTTTGAACCTCCATGGGGCTGAAATCCCATTAGATGGATGATGAGACCCAGCAGGGAGCAGAGATAGTTCAGAGGGTTTGCACTGGGGAAGAGGAGGATGTTCCACCAGAGGCAGCTTAGCAGACCTATACCCAGGGGGGTTGTGCCCTTTCCACCAGGACATTGGCCTTGGAAGGCCCATGACATCACCCAGGACATGCATGACATCATCCCATGCTTGTGGAGGTTTTGAGAGGCAATTGTGGCACATGTGGTAGCTTTTGGAGGCCCAAGGGGGCCTAACGTTTTTCGCCAAGAGGCCAATGTTTCCCTAAAAGGGTATGTCGTCCTCATCTTTGCTTGATTTAGGGTTTGATTTTGACATTTAATGTAAAACAATATTATTATGTATTTTTGGCCATGTCGTCCTTTTGTGACCTAAAAATTAATTAAGGTCATTGCTACTTTATAAATAAGAGAGATAAAACTCTCTTTTATTCATCATCTTTCACTCACCCTTGTGTGAGGTCTAAAATTTTCGGCCCCTTTAGGGTTTTTGGTTGAATTTACTAGTGCACACTTATTGAAGGAGGCTTATTTTGGCTATTTTTGGCAATTTTCTTGGTGGAAGGTTTACAACTAGGTTTTGCTTGATGAATGCTTGGTAAATGTAAGTGAATTTCTGCAATCCTTCCATTACTTTAATGGTTATAGTATTTTTACTTTCATTTTTTTAATAAATTGCTGGAATAAACCCTAGGAAATAAGCACATGTTGGTGTCCTTATTTTAATTCCTTACTAGATTATGCCATTGAGCCATTTTTGGTGTTGAAGACATTGCTAGGGCCTTGCCATTGCAACACCCTACCCTTGTACCTCACCTTAGCCATTTTTTACTTTTTCATTGAAGCTAAAGAAGGAGGAAAACACACTAAGGCCTAAGGTTACTACAACTTAGTGAGCCGTTTTCCCCTAGGGTTTGATGGTTGAAGCCTTGGCTTATTAACACTTCACCATCAATTTCCTCTTGTCTTTGGCTATACTATTATCATTGTTCCTTCAACTCTTGCCACTACCTATTGACTCCATTTTCCCTATGAATGCAATGATCTAAGACCTTTATGCTTGAGTGCCTTGATCACCAAATATCCAATACTTTTGAACAATAACTTATACCTTCTAACCCTAACCTACTAACCCTATTGCTACCATTATCCATTTGATTTGTAATTATACTTTGCAACATTTTATGTTTCTTTAAAGCAATTGAAAGATTGGCTAGAGTGGAGTAGTCTTTGCTTCTAATGAATGTGGTATTGTAACATTGATGTTAAATCGTTCTTATTCATTTTGAAAGCATTTATTGTGAAGTAACACATTGTGATCATTGCTATTATACATCATTGATTGCTTCATCAATAATATTAGTCAATTGATTATTTGAGAAAGTCCAATTATATGAAGTACTACCAACAACTGACCTTGCAAATATAGTTTCTTGTTGCTTTGTTCCGGGCAGGTACATTTCTGGTTGTTATTTATCTTTATTGGCTGTTTAGCCACACTTTTTGATCGGTGGTGACTTGCGAGGGGGGAAATTTTACTTATCCTTAAACCTTTGTCTTCTCAAAACCCCAGGTCATCGGGGACGTCTCCCCTGGGCCTACCACCCTAAATAGAAAGAGTTATCCTATTGAGGTGACAGTGATAGGATAGTCTCCAGTTACGTCAGTTTGGCTTCCATTTACCTTTCCATTACATCCAGGTACAAACTGTGCGATAACATTTTGGCGCCGTTGTCGGGGAACAATGAGTCAATTCTCCTCAAAGACGACACTTTTCGGTAAGCCTTTCCTCAAGAATCGTTATCTTACAAAGCTTACCTGGCGACTTCACTAAGGATGATTCCATTTTTCTTTGATAATTTCAAGAAAATTATCTAGCGACTCCATTGATGACGAAGCCAACCATGACTTCTCAATGGGACCCAGGAAATTTCAAACCCCTAGACATGAGTAAAATCCCAGGATACCCTCGACGAATGCCCCCGAAGTACAAGAAATGGCTCCTTAGATTCATTGTTAGTGATGGGGAAATATTTGACTCTCACATGAGTGATTTTTGGGCTTTGTTTCAACTCCATGCTATCAGTGATGATGCTGAAGATTTGGTGATGAAACTTTTCTTTGCCACTCTTTATGGAAATGCTAGGAAGTGGTATGACAACTTCCCAATGCTAGCATCACAACTATGGAACTATTAGAAGATACCTTTATCAAAACATGGGGCATCCAGTTGGAAGACATTCCATTACTACTAGAAAGACTCGAGCATATAAAGCAAACTGAGAATGAAACTCTCAGAGACTTCTAGGATAGGTTTGAGCACATGCTATATCAAATTCCTAAAAGTCATCGTCCTAAAGACAAGTACGTTGTACATCTCTATACCAATGCACTTTTAGTGCATCTAGGTTTTTCCCTCAGTAAAAAGGGCCCAAGAACACTCAATGAAGCTTACAACATGGCTACAAGGATTGAGAAAAATATCTCCTTGTCCGAGATAAAACACCTATTTTCCTTAGGCACTCTTAGTATTGAAAGTTTAATTTCCCTTGAAACCTTTACTATTGATTTCCAAAAAGAAGGGGGACAAACCATAGACTAGCAAGAGGTTGAGGAGAAGGATCCCGAAGGTGTTTCCGAATTCCATGATGAAGAGCAAGAGCCTGAAGACATCAAGAACAATGATGAAGTATTGATGTGCGCTCCTCCCTCTGACGAAGCCATCCACAGGCCTTTTCCCCCTACATAAGAAGAAGACGATGAGGTTAGTTTCGTTCCTTTTCAAGATTTTGATGATACCTTGTACCATGATTCAGAGAGTGAAGGAGAAGAGAAATCCTTGGGCAAGGTAGACCCTTCTTGTTGTAAAGTTGAATATGTAGGAACAAATCATGAGGATGAAGCAATGATACATGTTTAAAACACCCAAGTCCTCGAAGCTCCTGCACAAGAAGAAACAAACACAGTAAGTTACCCTCCTCTCCAAAATTTTGATAATTCTCTACCTTATGATTTGGGAAAAGAGGAGGATATGGATGAGCCCTTATGTGTTTTGAATCCTTCATGTTATGATATAGATAGTGACATAGTTGATATTGATGAGTTCATACATGTTGGAAGACGTAAATGGGATGTAGTTAGTTATGATATGGACCCCATTTATGATATTGAGAGTCATCTCCAAGATTTTCCTTCACAGTTATCATGACAGGTTGCTTTTGACTTTGACCAATGGAAACAAGGAAATGATATAATTACCGATGCTTTCCAAACACCCAAGGTTGACCTAGTCTCATATTTTCCTGATGATTTTCAGTCATACCTTGATGATTTTGATGAGTACTCCTATGAGCACTTGGATTCATTCCATGAAGAAAATTGCCAACCATGGTTATGCTCAGGTCTTGATAGGAGTAAGGACATTGTTTTCTTGAAGAAGGTTTCTTGTGACAGCTTTCTCTAGCCGCCTCCGATTACTTTTCCTTGCCGTGTCATCAAAGGTGTGGTTGGGAAATATGTCTTTTGTATTGAGTTTCCTCTGAGGAAAACCTTAGAGTTCAAGGGTAACTTGAATACCTCAAGAAAATTTTTGTCATCTCAACCTTTCAACCTTACCTTAAGAGTTTGTCAGTCATCTTATAGATCCTTGTCAATCCCTTCCACGATTTCAGATTATGAGGATTTCCTAGGTAGCCAGTTTTCAGACCTTATGAGTCAATTTTATGAACCTTTGACTTTTCACGATCCCTTCCTGAAGTGGATTGAGCACTTTACTCACAGAATGACTTGGCATGATGTTATCCCTCCCACCCACCTCCATGAGTTAGACTTTATGACCTTCGATGATACGATACATTTTCTAACCCATGTTATTTTTGTGCTTAACTTATCACTGTTTTGGTTTATGATAAAGGATAGAGGTAGGTATTATGCGACATTGCTAGGATGGTTTCATTGGTCATTTGAGTACACCTAGAATTTAGCCAATAGGTAAGTACAGGTAAGTAGACATTTGCATTCATTGTACATACCATTTTGCATTTCATGCTAGAGTAGTTTTCTTTTACATTTGTATATATTAATGTTTTCTTATATATATATATATATATATATATATATATATATANTGTATATATTAATGTTTTCTTATATATATATATATATATATATATATATATGTGAGCCGAGGCTGACATCACCACCCCAAATGATTGCTAACAGTTTTTTGTTGAGATCAAGCATGATACAGATTATGCCAGAGATGCTGAGGTTCTCATGCACTCTAGATGAGCACATGTCCTTGAGTTGGAGCCAGATGTTATCACCTAGTTTAGGGATAACTAAGGATATTATGTCTTGAGGCCCACAAGTCCTAGACATGGAGTACCGAGAGCCATATCGACTTGAGCATGGCCCTGGAGGGCCCATATTTTATTTTCTTCAACACCTCCACCTGGTAAGAAACAACAACATCCATCACCTTGGCCTGGTCCTGTAGCAGAATTGGATCTTTCTCCATGGGGTAATGAGTCCCTGTATCATGCTATGTGTCACTTTGATCCTCAAAACCTTTGAATATGTGCATTTAGTTCTTTTTTTTCTAACGGGTGCTTGGATATTATACCTATCCACTTGACCATATCTAGGGGGAATGACAGGATTCCCTAGTAAGCTTGTGCCCATAGGTTTTGATTTTCCACTGGGGGGATTCATGAAAATCCATCATCCACTCCCACCATACTTACCACTTTCCATATTTCTCCCGCTCATCCATCCCATTACACTGGTCTGGGCATTGGGTTGGACAAATATTTAAGGGTTTCACCTTACCTTGTGGGAATAAGGGGCTAAAGGCCTAGAGGGTAAAAGAAGTTGGCAAAATATAAAAGCCTAAAATAAAACCTCAAGATGCTTCACCCAGGGATCTCCGAGAAAGCAGTAAAAGGCTTCTCAACAAGAAATAGAGGGACCCATGAAAAGTAATAAAACAAGACCTAGTCAGAGGATAGGGGGTCTCATCACGAGCCAACCTATTAGGTCCATGGGCATCTAGTGGTATGAAACTACTAGCAGTTAGTTACCATGCCAGGGTAGTGGCTCTTGGTGTCATAGCCAAGAGAAAGGGGGTCTCATTACGATCCAACCTTCTCATTTCCATGAAAGTGCCTGTGGGTAACATTGCCACCACTGGTCACCACGCTAGGGAAGTGTCCCCTGATTAGCTTCTTGAAAGAAAAAGCAATAAAGAATAAAGATAAAAGACATTAATGGGCTTGGAAACATGTGCATCCATGACATGTGCAATTCACCCTCTACAGAGGCACCCACAAGTAACCCATGCATTTCCCTGCTATCACTGCACCCCTTTTCCAGACATCCCTTACCACCTCATCCACTCACATGGCTTGGATTTCGTTTCTCCAGAAACACCCCACATCTAGTGAGCATTTTCCCAATAGGACGCCTTGTCACTTCCTCCAAACTTGGCTTGCATATTTGTATAATGTCTTTGAGCACTTGACTGATTAAATGGGGTTTTATGCACATGTTTAATAAAATTGATGATTAGATGTGATTGGCATTGCTATGATCCATGTGACTTAGGAGCCCATGGAGGGCATATTTGTTGATGTACAGGACCATACCCGATAGACAGATACCATTATGGATAGGTACACATGGGGAGATGATTAGTTCATACCTCCATGGAAATGAAATCCCATTAGATAGATGTTGAAACCCCATCAGGGGGAAGAGAGAGGTTAGAGGGTTTGCATCGGGGAAGAGGAGGACATTCCACCGGAGGTAGCTTAGAAGACCTATACCCAAGGGGGTTTTTCCCTTTCCACCATGACGTTTTCCTTGGAAGGCCCATGATGTCACCTAGGACACTCATGATGCCATCCAATGCTTGTGGAGGTTTTGGGAGTCAGTTGTGGTAGTTGTGGCACGTGTGGCAACTTTTGGAGGCCAACGTTGCCCTAGAAAGGGATAATGTCACCCTAAAAGGGCATGACATCCTCATCTTTGCTTGATTTAGGGTTTGATTTTGACATTTAATGTAAAACATTATTATTATGTATTTTTGGCCATGTCGGCCTTTTGTGACCTAAAAATTAATTAAGGTCATTGCTACTGTATAAATAAGAGAGCTAAAACTCTCTTTTATTCATCATCTTTCACTCACACTTGTGTGAGGTCTGAAATTTTTGGCCCCTTTAAAGTTTTGGGCTGAAATTACTAGTGCACACTTATTGAAGGAGGCTTATTTTGGCTATTTTTGGCAATTTTCTTGGTGGAAGGTTTACAACTAGGGTTTTTCTTGATGAATGCTTGGTAAATGTAAGTGAATTTCTGCAATCCTTCCATTACTTTAATGGTTATAGTATTTTTACTTGCATTTTGTTAATAAATTGCTGGAATAAACCCTAGGAAATAAGCACATGTTGGTGTCCTTATTTTAATTCCCTACTAGATTATTCCATTGAGCCATTTTTGGTGTTGAAGACATTGCTAGGGCCTTGCCATTGCAACACCCTACCCTTGTACCTCACCTTAGCCATTTTTTACTTTGTCATTGAAGCTAAAGAAGGAGGAAAACACAATAAGGCTTAGGGTTACTACACCTTAGTGAGTCGTTTTCCCCTAGGGTTTGATGGTTGAATCCTTGGCTTATCAACACTTCACCATCAATTTCCTCTTGTCTTTGGCTATACTATTATCATTGTTCCTTCAACTCTTGCCACTACCTATTGACTTCATTTTCCCTATGAATGCACTAATATAAGACCTTCATGCTTGAGTGCCTTGATCACCAAATATCCAATACTTTTTAACAATTACTAATACCTTCTAACCCTAACCTACTAACCCTATTTCTTCCATTATCCATTTTATTTGTAATTATACTTTGCAGCATTTTATGTTTCTTTAAAGAAATTGAAAGATTGGCTAGAGCGTAGTAGTCTTTGCTTCTAATGAATGTGGTATTGTAACATTGATGATAAATCATTCTTATTCATTTTGAAAGCATTTTTTGTGAAGTAACACATTGTGATCATTGCTATTATACATCATTTATTGCTTCATCAATTATATTAGTCAATTGCGTATTTGAGAAAGTCTAAGTATATGAAGTACTAACCAACAAGTGACCTTGCAAATATAGTTTCTTGTTGCTTTGTTCCGGGCAGGTACATTTCTGGTTGTTATTTATCTTTATTGGTTGTTTAGCTGGACTTTATGATTGGTAGTGACTTGTGAGGGGGAAAATTTTACTTAGCCTTAAACCTTTGCCTTCTCAAAACCCAAGGTCACCGGGGATGTCTCCCCTGGGCCTACCACCCTAAATAGAAAGAGTTATCCTATTGAGGTGAAAATGATAGGATAGTCTCCAGTTACGTCAATTTTCCTTCCATTTACCTTTACATTACATCCAAGTACAAACTGTGCGATAACAGTGCCCACATATTCAACTTTGATGTTCTTTTCTGCAACATGTTCCCATATAAAGTGATACTTGATTGGAATGTGCTTCGTCTTGGAGTGCATCACTGGGTTATTTGAGATACTGATGGAGTTTGTATTATCACAATAGATTGGAATGGGCTCATCATACTCAACCTATATATCTATCAGAGTTTGTTTCATCCATAAAACCTGTGTACAACATGTTGCTACTGCAATATACTCTGCCTTGGTTGTAGATAAAGATACCGATGCTTGTTTATTTCTTAGCCATGATACTAAACTCTCACCCAAGTAGAACGTTGCTCCACTGGTGCTTTGTCGGTCATCAATACAACTTTCCCAATATGCATCTGTGTAGGAAATAAGTGATAGATCCTTTCCTTTTGGATACCATAATCCAAACTCTTCTGTTCCTTTGAGATATCTGAAAATCCTCTTCACTTATACTACATGTGATTCCTTTGGTGTTTCTTGAAATCGTGCCACATGTCCAACTTCATGCATTACATCTGGTTTGGATGTTGTCACATATAGTAGGGTACCAATCATTGACCTGTATTGCCTCTGATCTGTATACTTTGAATCATCATGTTTGCTTAGCTTGCAACTGGTTTGCATGGGAGTGATAACTGGTTTGCAATCTTCCATTCCAAACCTCTTTAACATTTCCTTGATATACTTGGTTTGAGAAATAAAAATTCCTTGGTTTATTTGATGTATCTAAAGACCCAGAAAGAAGGATAGTTCTCCAAGTAATGACATTTCAAATTCATTTTGCACGTCCTTTGCAAATTTCTGGCTTAACTTGTCATCAATACTTCCAAAAATAATATCATCAACTTAAACTTCAATTAATAAAATACTATATTGATTTACCTTTATGTAGATGATCCAGATAGATATCGGTAGCCACCCACCTTTTCCAACTGGCCCAAAATAGTTTTGTGACAATTTTGGCAATTTACTATTTTTAGCAGTTTTAACTTCCGGGGCCATTTTGAGGGCCTAAATGAAGGTTTTTCGGGATTGATCTCCTCAATGACAATCGAAGGCATGATTGAGCCCCCAAAATTAATCTCCTTGATGATACATTTCCAACGGGCTATCTCACGCCTAAAATGGAGATCGTGTGCAAAAGTTACGACCTCGGGAAGTTGATGTACTAACTTACCCAAAGGGGGCCCACATGACTTTTGGCGCTTCATCTCTTAGGGTTAGGTTTTTGGATGTCTAGGGTTTTTGGAATTCTTGTTTATCGTAAAAATGCCTTCAGAGCCTCATTTTAATATTCTTCTTACAAATGCGCGCAGTCATCACATCTCTTCTCAGAGATAAGCCACCACCATTCCAACAAGCTTGTTTCCGCTGCATTTTACAGTTTCATCTTATTTCGTTATTGAATAGAAAATTTACTGTATCTCTGTTATTTTGTGTTAAGAACCTGTTAATAATCTGTATTCATTTTTTTTCTACTCATAAAATCCAGATCAATGGTATCATAGCAGTCTTCTCCTTATCGTCTTAATGCATGTCCCCAACGAGGTCAGAGTACAAAGAGTTGGGTCTTGAGCTTGTTTCTCTTGAGGACAGAAGCTATCGCATGCCCAAGCGACCTCTCATGGCAGGAGAAAATAAATATGATGGGATAGGAGATCCTTTCAAACTATTGATTGAGGAATCCCTCATGCAACAGAGGAATGAGATGATGGATAGTTTCACGCAAATCCTTCGGCGGCTACCAATAGGCGCACATCTTCTTCGAACGGAGGCGCCGCCCCCTTCAAGGTAAAAATAAACTTCAATATTCCTATATTTGAAGACCAGATAGACACAGATGTTGTAGACAGGTGTTTGAATCTACTAGAAGGGTATTTTTCTATCCATAACTTTTTGAATAGAGAAAATATTACTTTTGTGCTCCTCAAAGCTGTTCCCCATGCCAAAGATTGGTGGGAAACTTTCTGTGAGCAAAAGGAAATAGAGGAAACCTCATTATTTTCAGTCACAACCACCTAGGAATCCTTCAGGGATGTTATTAAGGAACAATACTAACCTATTAGAAGTTATGACGACCTGTATACAAAATGGACCACACTGCGGCAAGAAAGAGACCAAGCAGTGCCCAATTTCACAAATATCTTCCATACCTTGCGCACCAAGCTGGGTATTAAAGATTCAGAGTGAAATCTAGTGCTCAAGTATCGTGGTGCTCTGCATAGATACATCTAGAAAGAAATGGAATTTCTGGACATCTCATCCTTGGGCGCAGCTTACCGATATGTCGTCAAAATAGAGTAGAATCTCAAACAAAAGACACGTCAATTTGGGCCTGGGAACCCCTCACAACAAAATCTGGGAAAGGGCGGCCCCAACCCACAGAACAAAGGACATATCAAAGATGGATAGTATCAGGACAACTAGTCCAAGCCGCAAGCAAAGAAGGACACTAGAAAGACAAAGAAAGATACCGGGAAGTGGTGCGACTTCCATAAGATCCCTTGGCATAACACTACCGACTGCTGCTTAAAGCAGTCTTTGGAGACCAAAGTCAAAGCCTCTAAATAAGATGTGGATTCTAACTCTGAGCTAGAACTAGAAAGGGGAAGGCAGATCATTGACATGGAACCCAGTGCCACCATTTCTACCACCAAGCTCTAGCTTAGTGAACCAGACGAGCTAGAAGAAGGAGAGCGCCTCTTCCATTCACAGATGTGGATAAAAGGCACGCTGCTGCACTTCATCATTGATAGTGGTATCCAGAAGAAACTCATCTCAGTAGAGGTCGTCAAGCAGATCACCCTGCCAACAACGCCGCACCCACAACCCTACACCATTGGATGGCTCCACCAAGGAAGCAATCTCCGCGTCAGCCAATAGTGTCGACTGTCGTACGGTATCAAGCCCCTTCAAAGATGAGGTATTATGTGATGTTTCTCCTCTCAAAGTTTGTGATGTTATTTTGGGCCAACCTTATTTATGGAAACGTCATGTTGTATATGAGTCTAGGCCTCGTAGTGTTATTATTACTTTGAACAGGAAATTGTATAGGATACCTGAGGCAGTCCCACCTAGTGTTATTTCCTTGATCTCTTCTAAGAAATGCAGGAAGGTCATCTCTTAGACGGGGAAGTTTGTCTTCTTTGTGATTCACTCTCAGAATAAGAGAAAGATCACAGCCACATCCAGGGTCTCTGTGATCGACCTCTCCACACAGTAGAAGAAAGTAGATAAGGTCATGGAAGAATACTCAGATATCTTCTCCTCACCTATAGGGGTACCTCTGCACTGCCAGGTCAAGCACCACATCGATATGACCCCCGACACACTGCTTCCCAATGGGCTAGTCTATCACTGCTCTTTGTTAGAGAATGAAGAGATCAAGCGACAGATCCAAGAACTACTCCACAAGGGGCACATCCATCCCATCTCAACACCTTGCAGGAGCCCAATCGTGATGGTATAAAAGAAAGATGGAACCTAACAACTCTATATTGATTACCAGGCTCTGAATAAAATCACAGTCAGAAACCAGTACCCGATTCCCCGAATCGACGACCTCCTTGATCAACTCATGGGGGCCAAATACCTCAGTAAGATTGATCTGAAGTCTAGCTACCACCAGGTCTCGATAGAACAAACAGATGTATGGAAGACTGCCTTAAAGTCAAAGGAAGGCCTTTTTTATTAATGGTTGGTCATGCCCTTTGGTTTCACAAATTATCCAGCCACTTTCATGAGGATGATGGATGATATCTTGCGACCATTCACTAATAATTTTGTAGTGGTGTATCTAGATGACATTCTAATTTATAGCAAGACTTGGGCTGAACACTTGCAGCGTATTTAGGAGGTTCTACACACCCTACGACAACACAAGCTATACGCCAACTTGGAAAAATGGTCCTTCAGCATGGATAGGTTCCATTACCTGGGATACATCATTGATCAGCATGGCGTACATGTGGATCCAACCAAGATCCAAGTCATCCGTGATTGGCCAACCCCAACAACACCCACTAAGCTTCAGAGCTTCTTGGGCCTTGCCAATTTCTACCTCAGGTTCGTGTTGGGATTCTCCCATATTTCATGGGCCCTTAGCCAAATAAACAGGGGTGGTGGTAAGGAGAAATTTGCGTGGGGCTGGTCCCAACAACAAGCATTCAATGATTTGAAGCAGTGCTTGTGCTCATCCCCAGTACTTTCACTACCAGACCTACAACATCCCTTTGAAATTGATACAGATGCTTCAGACTATGTTGTGGGCGCCATTCTCACTCAGCATGGCCACCCCATGGACTATCATAGTGAGACACTGTCAGATATTGTCCGTAAGTACCCTAATTATGAAAAGGAAATGTACTCCATTGTATAAGCCTGTTGCGAGTGGAGACATTACATTCTTGGGAAGGAGACAGTCATCCACACTGATCATAAGCCATTGCAGTTCATGCAGACAGAGGGAAAATTGCAGAATGACTGCCATTAAAAGTGGTCCACATACTTGCAACAATTCCACCTCAAAACCAAGTATAAAACATGAAGCACCAATCACGTCGCTGATTTCCTTAGCAGACCACCAGTCATGACACTCACCATAGTGCTAGACTCTTGTGGACATGAGACATATGGATGGCCCCAACTCTATGAGACAGACCCTAACTCCACCACCACCTACCAAATGTTGGGTGCACACGCAATTGTTGATAATTTCCATCTTCAGGATGGGTTGTGTCGTCTAGGCCATATCGGTGTTCCATCAAGTCAGCGAGTGAAGCTGATTTGGGAAGCCCACTACATTCAGCTGGTAGGACACCTCGACATCGAAAATATAGTGGCAATGCTACAAAGACATTTCTACTGGCCGAAACTTCGACGGGAGGTCAGCAAGTATATCAGGTTCTGCACTGTTTGTGCTATTGCCAAACTAACCACTAAGAAACAAGGCCTATACACCCCTCTTCCTACTCCTGACAAGCCATGGGAATCCATCTCAATGGACTACATGTTGGGCCTCCCATCCACCAAGTGGGGAGATGACTGTGTTTTTGTGGTTTTTGATCGCTTTTCTAAGATGGTGATTCTGGTTGCCTGCAAGAAGAGCATCACAACAGAGGCCACTACCAAGCTCTTCTTTGAACGAGTATGGGTACATTTTGGAATCCCACAAACCATTGTTTCAAATCAGGACAGTCGATTTCTCAACACATTCTGGTTGAGCCTCTGGTCATTGCTGGACACCAAGCTCACCAAATCCACAACCTTCCACCCCCAAATAGATGGCCAAACCGAGGTTGTAAATTGAATGACTGTGCATATCCTTCGCATGTATAATTCAAAGCACCCTCACACATGGGATGAGATCCTTCCCTATGTCCAGCATAGCTACAACCAAGCCCTGCATAGCTCAACTGGCCACAACCCCTTTCAGGTGGGGTTGGGATTCCAACCATTGAGTCCCATAGATGTTGCACTTGCCCTTGCGGTCACCTCGACTGACTCATCTCCTGCTCCAACTAAAGCTGACAAAGCCACCCGGTTCATTGAGTTGATCCAGCACATCCACCAATAGGTTCAAGATATCCTACAGAAGTCTAATGACAAGTACAAACAACCATGATCAACATCGGGTGCCACATAAGTTTTAGGTGGGCAACAAAGCTTGGTTGCACTTGCAGAAAGAACGCCTTACAGGACCCCATCAGAATCTTTTCCCACTCTGTTATGGGTTGTACACTATCACCAAGGCCATGGGGGACAATTCTTTTGAGCTCAACATTCCTCCCCTCCTTGGCCTGCACCCAGTGTTCAACGTGGATCTCCTTCACCCTTATTTCCCACCATTATTGGACACTTCAGAAGTAGCAGAACAACTGACACCAACATAGCTCAAACATGACTGCATACAACAGGCATCCAATGATCAGATTGTGGACACACAGATCAAGGGCACTCGACAACAAAGGATCCAACTTTATTGAGTCGTCAAAGCAGGGCAGCTCCTGCACTAAGGAAAGTGGCTCACCCGGGCCAAATTCAGTAGAAATTTCCTCATCTGATGGGGGACCTCAATGCAATGGAGACCATTGATTCCTAAGGAGGGAGGATTGATCCAGATGGATATCAATGTCCACCCGCCTTTTCCAACTGGCCCAAAACAGTTTTGTGACAATTTTGACAATTTACTATTTTTAGCAGTTTTAACTTCCGGGGCCATTTTGAGGGCCTAATTGAAGGTTTTTCAGGATGGACCTCCTAAATGATACCGAAAGGAATGAATAAGCTCCCAAAATGAATCTCATCGATGATACCTTTCCAACGGGCTATCGCATGCCTAAAACAAAGATCGTATGCAAAAGTTACGATCCCGGGAAGTTGATGTACTAACTTACCCAAGCGGGGCCCACATGACTTTTGGTGCTTCATCTCCTAGGGTTAAGTTTTTGGATGTCTAGGGTTTTTGGCATTCTTGTTTATTGTAAAAGGGACTTCAGAGCCTCATTTTAATCTTCTTCTTGCGAATGCATGCAGTCGTCACATCTCTTCTTAGAGATAAGCTGCCACCATTCCAACAAGCTTGTTTCCCTTGCATTTTACAGTTTTAGCTTATTTCTTTATTGAATAGAAAATCAGTTTTACTGTAACTCTGTTATTTTGTGTTAAGAACCTGTTAATAATATGTATTCATTTTGTTCTACTCATAAAATCCGGATCAGTAGAGGTTGATGTCTGCACTTCCTTTTCTGAACCCTGCCTGTTGTATATATTTATCTAGTCTATAGTACCATGCTCTAGGAGCCTGTTTTAGACCATACAAGGCCTTCATTAATTTACAAACATAATCTGTGTTCTATGACAACTGAAATCCTTCTGGTTGTTCAATGTAGACTTCTTCTTCAAGTTCCCCATTCATAAAAGATGATTTTACGTCCATCTGATACACTTTAATATTTTTGGAGCATGCATAAGATAAAAACAATAGGATTGCTTCCATCTGGCAACTGGGGAAAATGTCTCTTCAAATTCGATTCCTTCAACCTGTGCATATCCTTTACACACCAATCTAGCTTTGTTCCTTGTAACTTGTCCATCTTCATTCAATTTATTCTTGTATACCCACTTTGTTTCGATCACATTCTTATCCTTTGGTCTTGGAACCAATTCCCAAGTGTCATTTTTCTATATTTGATCCAATTCTTCATTCATGGCCTTATTCCAAAATTCATCCTTGCTGGCCTCTTCAAAATAGGTTGGTTCAATCATAGATGAGAGTGATAGGTGTGTTTGTTCTGGCGAACAGATTCTTCTTCTAGTCTCAACTCCTGCATCTTTGTTTCCGATAATCTGATCTGAAGGATGATTCTTCTGTACTCGTCTGCTAGGTGTCTTTGGAGGCACTTGCTGAACTTTCTCTTCTACTTCTGTTGGACTCTCTTCATCTTCCCCTTCTACTTCTTTTCCATCTTTTGCTTCTTCTTCGTAAATTTGTTCCATTGATTCATTTTCTTCTTCCTTTAATTCTTGCCTACCTATTTGATCAATTGCTATGTTGATGCTTTCCACAACTTTGTTCAATCTCAGGTTGTAAAAAATGTATGTTTTCCTTGTACTTGAGTAACCAACACGTACTCCTTTGTCCACATGAGAGTCAAACTTTCCCATTCTGCCATCTTCTCTTTTGATGTAGCATTTGCTTCCAAAAACTCTGAAGTGCTTCACATTTACTGGTCTTCCTTTCCATAGCTCGTAGGGAGTTTTGTCAGTGTTTTTTCTGAGAATTAATCTATTTTGAATGTGAACTGCTGCATGCATTGCCTGTGTCTAAAATATATCTGTCAATTAGGAATCCATTAGCATTGTTCGAGCCATTTCTTGTACTCTCCCATTCTTTCTTTCAACAACTCCATTATGTTGAGGTGTCCTAGCAACAAAGAATTGCCTTTTTATTCCATGCCTATTGCAGTAGTCCATAAATTCCTTTGAAGTGAACTCCTCCATTATCAGATCTCAAGCATTTGATTTATGAATCCATTTCATTTTCAACCATTTTTTTGTAGACCTTGAAGTTTTCAAAATCTTCTGACTTATTCCTGAGAAATAAAACTGCAATCATTCTTGTATAATCATCAACTAATAACATAAAGTATTTCTCACCTTTTAAACCCTTTGTTGTAGTTGGTCCAACTAGATCAGTATGCACAATTTCTAGTGGTCTTATCATTTAATATTCTTTTGATTTAAACCTAGTCTTTGTTTGCTTTCCTTGTTAACAACACTTGCATAAAGTTTGGTTGGTTTTGTGATCTGGGGCATTTATCTAACTGCTTCCCTTTTGCTTACTTTGACAAGGTTATCAAAATGCATGTGACCCATTCTTATGTGTCATAGCCAACTTTCATCTTCCTTTCCTAGGCAACATTTTTCATTTCCAATTTCACTTAATACATATATGTTGCTTGAAGTTGTCGTAGTTGTTGCAATCAATTTTCCTGAACCTTCTTTTCTTATCTCACACTTTTGTGAATCAAAAGTAACTTTATAACCTTGGTCACACATTTGACTCACACTTAGAAGATTATGTTTCATATCTTCTACTAGTAGAACATTTTCTGCCTTGGTATTCTTGTTCCCAATTCTAACTGTGCCTTTTCCAATTATTTTAGTTGAATCATCATTTCCGAAAGGAGACTGATCCATCTCTTTCCTTTCTTAATGTAAGAAACCTATCTCTATCACCTGTCATGTGTTTTGAACAACCACTATCAACATACCAACCATGTTTCTTCTGCTTAGCTTGTAGAGCGAGTGTGCATTCTTCATTGCTATATTGATTCTTTTTTCTTATCCATGTCCTTTTCTGAGGTTCCTGTCTGTGACTGTTGTTGTTTTGTTGTGGTTCTCTAGGAGGGACTGTCATTCTGCAATATTTGGCCATGTGTCCAAAGTTGTTACATTTATAGCATTTTACTTCAGTGCTCAAAGATTCAAACCTCTTGTAACTTCTTCTCTGTGTTTCACTAGGCCTTCTTGGATAACCCTTTTGTGTATGACTTTCGAAGTTGTTTATGTTCCTGTTGTTATCTCTACAACTCACAACTTTATGTCAAAAATTATTACATGCATAACATAAACAAAAAAAGATAGTTTGATACCTGGGAGTTGAATATCTTTTGAAATGAGGTACTCTTATGAATCCTTCTTCTTCCTGATGCCTATTTGTTTCTATCAGTCGTTGATTTTGAAATCTGAATCTTCTCGGTGGAGGAGTGTCCCTGTAATTTTATTTGTAGACCTTCCTATCCCCTTTCATTGTTTTTGCATAGCTTTTTGGATATGTTTCTTGTTCTGTTGTTTTGGAGATTGATCCATTTTTTGTCTGATTGTATCCAAGTCCGGACTTGTCACGATGAGGTTTTTTACTGCTGATAATGTCATTCAAAACTTTTGATCTGTTCTGTATATTTTTCTTTTGAACATCCTTTCTTAATGTGACAAATTTTTCTTCCAAATTTCCAATGATCCTGTCTCTTCCTTCTAGTTGTTATTTGAGTGCTTCTTCAATTCTTTTATCTTCTTCATTTTGAACCTTCAAATTTGTGATCATTTTTTCTAGTTCCTGAGTGTCTTGTTTCTTGTCTAGTTCCGCTTGTAGTTTCTTGTTTTTCTTCTTTTCTCTTCTGACAACTTTAATGGCACACAAAAATTCTTCTCGGTAGTCAAATTTTTCCTCTTCATATACTTCTTCGGCCTCTTCATATTCTTCTTCAGAGTCTTCTTTATCAGTGTCTTCTACTACCATGATAGAACTCTTTCTGTCTTACTGTCATTGACTTCGTCTTCATCTGATGATGAGATGTCTTCTTTGGTGCATAAGATTTTCTTGAAAACTTTCTTTGTGGTTCTTTTGCCTTTATATGTTTGTTTTCAATTTGAGTAACCTTCATAATTTCTCTTTTTCTTTTGAGGACATTTCTTAGCAAAATGAATCTTACCTTTATACCTGTTGTTGGTTCCCTTGTTCAATCTTTTGAAAAAGTTGGTCACTTCTTCATTATCTTCCGAGACATCACTGCTACTGCTATGTTCTTTTTATTTTTGATTTCCCTTTTTTTTTGACCTTTTGGATGCTTTGAAGGTTGCTTCTTTTATATCTGGATTTTCCTATTCAGTTCTCATTTCATATGCTGTGAAGATTCCATGTAGTTCATCCATGCTTATTGAGTTTAGATCTGCTCTTTTTTCTAGTGCTGATATCTTAGGGTCAAATATCATAGGAAGAGATCTTAGTACCTTTTGAACAATTATAGATTCTCATCAACTCATAAAAAGTAAGCTGCAATATTCTCATCTTCCTTCATCTTTAGTTGTTTGAACTCACCTCTGTAAGTTTGAAGCTTTGTTGCTTTGAATTTTGAATCTCCTTCATAAATATTTTGAAGTTTGTCCCAAATATCTTTAGCGGATTTACAATGTGCAACTTTGGTGAATATAGATTCTTCAAGACCATTCATAAGTGCATTTGTGGATTTGGAATTATTATGACCGAGTTTCACTGCTTTGTCATTTGTCACGAAACTGCTGGTGTTGTGTATCCATCTATAATTGATTTCCAAATTTCAAATCCTTGTGCCTGTATATATGTCTTCATCTTTATGCTCCGAAATTCATACTTTTGTCCATCAAACTGTGGCATTCCATTTTTATACATGTTGTTGCTCTCCATGATCTACCTTTTAGTGGTTAAACTGATTTCTGAAGGAACCTGCTCCGATACCAATTGTTGGATTACTGAGAGGGGGGGTGAATCAGTAATAGATAAATCTAATCTTTTTTAACCATATAATGCAAGTGTTATATCAATGTAGCATTATCATCCAATATTTTCAGAGTAAATAAACAATGAAAAAATGAACAATCATACACATACACAGTACACCAATGTTTTTACATGGAAACCCAAAGTGGGAGAAAACCACAAAATTCTTTTTCTTATATGTCTTGAAGAATTACATTCATTGGAAGCACCAACTTCCTTTGTTTTCTAGCTGCAACTGGAAGGAGGCTCCAACCTCCTAGTTTCTCAGGCTACAACGTGAGGGAAGCTCCAACTCCCCAATTCTCTGGCTATAATCAGAAGGAGGCTACAACCCCCTATGTTCTCCGGCTACAACTGGAAGGTGGATACAACCACCTGTTCTTGCCCCATCCAACTGCCCTGACGTATAAGTAGAATGATGGAACGACTGTCACACTATCACTGTGAGATATACTGCTATAAACCTATACCAATCAACCTACACCAAACAACCTATACCAATAACTCGAACCATGCATCAACCATGCATCAACCTATACCTCAACCTGTAATCAAACTGTACCATAAACAAGTGCATCAACCATGCACCAGCCTATACCAAACTACCTGTAATCAACTTGTACCATAAACAAGTGCATCAACCATGCACCAACCTGTACCTTAACCTGCAAACCTTCCTTAACTTTAACAACAAGAGACTAGCATTTTCATCAAACTTTACTTTGTTCTCACATGAATAGTTTTGGATTAGTCAACAAACCTAACTTGAAATAATCATAACTATGTACCTGTAATGAATAAAGATATGAAAATAGTACACAATGTTCTTCAATAAGTTTTATACAATTCCTCCAGGTGTCACTACTTGGAACCTCTCAGAAAAGGAGTTATAGTAAATATGACATACCTTGTTGAATTCTGGCTTATTCTAGAGAGCGAACTTGTAGAGTGTGCCCCGCACATAATATTTGTTGTATGAATATGAAAATTTTACACATAATACTATAGACTATACTCTAACCAACACATTTGGTATTACTGAATTTGAATATGTTATGAAGAAGTTATGACGTTTTTACCCGAAACACCTGTTTTAGACTAGTTTAAGGACTAGCCACAAACCCTATTTTGCACGGAGTGTAACTCCAAAAATACACCGACCCACAAGATGAAATTCCTACCACAACTACTTGGATATGTTTCCTCAATGGATTTAAAATTTCATGGTCTGAATCATTCTAGAAAAAAATTTATTGTGATAATGGTGAGATGACCTGTAAATAACATACCTTAGAAAGCATCATCAAAAGAATTTATCCTCCCTTGAATTTCGGCCTTCTTTAATTCACCTTCCCTCCAAAATTCGGCTTAGATATCCTTTGGTTACCTCAGTCACTTGTAGATATTCAATATGATCAAGTGTGATTAAAATGAGAGAGCCTTGCCTCTTATTTATACTCTCCAAGTAGCTTCCTTAGAAGCATCTTCTAGGCCACTTTGTCCACATAGTCACCTATGTTCAACTTTGCCCAATTTTCCACTTGTTCATGTATCCAATAGTCACTTGACCACTTTACCCATTTTCCTCATTTTAGGGTTAACCATCTTTTAACCACTTTCCATAATTAGAAAGTTCTCTATTTACTTTATTATTTAAATAATCCTCCTTGACTTTGTCACTTCACTTTATTATTTAAATAATCCTCTTTTATTTTGTCACTTCACTTTATTATTTAAATAATCCTCTTTGAATTGTCACTTCACTTTATTATTTAAATAATCTTGTTTGACTTTGTAACTTCACTTTATTATTTAAATCATTTCTTCTTTGCACACACTTTGACTTCTTTGACCTTTTCGGGTTTCAAACCAATCATATGAGGGTCCTTCAACTTCATAAGACCATAACTCTCAAACTGCGAGGATTTATGTGACGTTCCACATACCACTGGAAATGGCATGACATGTACTATCCATCTAGAATAGTCTTACCTGCAAATATATCAAAACTCATACCATTATACATCAAACAAACTTGGGTCCATTACCCAAACCTTTGTGCTACTAGAATTCACTACCAGACTTTCTTCAAGGGTTGACATCAATGAAAACCAACCCAATTAATCAACACTTTATAGTGTTTTGAAGCAAGTGATACATAAAAGGAATGACAAGAATATTGGAAAATTTGACCCATGGGTGGAAAAATACATATTTGTTGGGTACTCATGCAAAATCAAAGCATATAAGTGATACAATATAAGACTCAACAAGATAGTGGAAATATTCAATGTAAAATTTGATGAAACAAACTTGTTGAAGACCAGGAAGGAAGGAAAATATTCAAACGTCTTTGAAGAACAAGAAAATGAATAACTAAATCAAGAAGAAGAGGAGGAAGAAGAAGAACAACAACAATAAGAGAAGCAACTAGATGTAGAACAAGAAGAAAACAACCAACAATATTTTTAGACACCTCCTAGGACACCTAACCACCAAGTTCAGAAGAATCATCCCCCAAAACAAATCATTGGAGATAGAAGTGCTGGAGTATAAATTAGAAGAAGAAGGGAAGCACAGACACCTGAACACGGATATTTTTCATTACTATCCATAGTTGAACTTTGAGGAAGTTAGAAATGATGAATATTGGATCAATGCTATGGAAGAAGAACTAAATCAAATAGAGAAGAATGATACTTTGGAACTAGTTCCAATACAAAAGGACAAAAATGTGATTGGGACAAAATGAGTCTTCATAAACAAGCTAAATGAAGATGGACAGGTCATTGAAAACAAACCAAGACCAGTGTGCAAAGGTTATGCCCAACTTGAAGTAATAGATTTTGAAGAAACCTTTGCTCTCATGGCCAAAATGGAGGAAATCAAAATTTTCTTGGCTTATGCATTCTCCAAAAGGATCAAAGTGTATCAGATAGACGTAAAATAAACTTTTCTAAATGGAGAATTAGAACAAAAAGTCTACATAAAACAACAAGAAGGGTTTCTACTATCAGAAAAGGAAGACTATGTTTGCAGATTGAAGAAAGCTATGTATGGACTTAAACAAGCTCTGAGAGCTTGGTACTCAATATTGGATAGGTACTTACACCAATAATGATTCAGAAGGGGAAATGCATATAGTAACGTATACATAAAAGTGGATCAAGGCAATATGATTATTCTTGAAGTGTATGTTGATGACATCATCTTTTTAAGTGATAATGATAGATTGATTCAGAGGATTTCCAAGGATATGCTTAATGAATTTGAAATGTCTCTACTTGGGGAGTTGAATTTATTCTTCAAACTCCAAATATCTCATCTATATGAAGGAATTTTCATTTCCGAAACCAAGTACATCAAGAAAATGTTAAATAAGTTCAAAATGGAAGATTATAAACCTATGAGTACTCCTATGGTTACCAATTGCAAGTTGAGAAAAGATGATGAATCTAAAGAAGCAAAGCAAAGACTCTATAGATTAATGATTGGTAGTCTACTCTATGTGACAACTTCAAGACTATATGCAATGCAAGCAATTGGATAGGTCGCAAGATTTCAAGTGGCACCAAAGGAAACCCATGTTCTAGTAGTGAAGAGGATCTTCAGATATCTTAAAACAACAACATATTTTGGGCTATGGTATCAGAAAGGAAATGAGTTAACTATGGTCGCCTACATGGATGCATATTGGGCAGGAAGTATTGATGACAAGAGAAGTACAAGTGGAGCAATTTTCTACTTAGGTGAATTCTTAATGTCTTGGTTGAGAAAGAAGAAATCTTCAGTATCCTTATCCATAGTAGAAGCCGAATATATCGCAAAAACAACATGTTGTACTCAGATTATCTAGTTGAAGAAAACCCTTCAAGACATACAAGTTAAATATGATGAGCCTATTCAGATACTCTGTAACGACACTAGTGCTATAAACATCTCCAAGAATCCACCGATGCATTCGAAGACCAAACATATTCCTATTAAGTTCACTTTCTATGGGAACAAGTCACATAAAAGAATATCAAGTTGGAGTACACTGGTACAAAAGAATAGATTGTAGACATCTTCACAAAGCCTCTTCCTAGAAAAACCTTTGAGTATATTAGACAAAAACTACGAGTAATTTCTTCTCCAAATTGATTTCCATAATCTTATACAAGAAAAAAAAGGGGAATACTGTCAGGGGGAGTTACTCTTTCATGAAGATAGGGGGAGTCAACATGAATAAAATAGGACAATACAATCATTGGGATAATAGCATGAATATAGGGGGAACACGATTGTTTTACTAAGTTACCATCAATGCCAAACAGAGAGATTGTTGGAAAATTGGTTGTCATTGATGTCAACCTTAGAAGAATCCCTAAAGTAAATCCCATAAGCCTCTAAAAGTGATGATGATGTTTCCACTTGAAGAATCCTTGAAGATCCTTGAAGGATCCTTGACATAAGTGTATATAACTCCAAAGTGGTCCCCTTATGACGTAGCTTTTAAGCATGGACTTTAGAGGATGAGATAACATGTGGTTGTTTCTGCATGCCCACTTTGAGTTGTATAAAAATGGAGCCTTGAAGAATCCATAAAAAAAAGTGAAGAGTCCCCTAAATCCAAGTGACCAATCCCCTAAAACTAAGAGAAGACGCCCCTAAAGTAAAGTAAAGAAGCCCCCAAGGTCATCCATCCTTAAGAAAGAGGTACGACCCAAAAGTTGTGACCCTTGGTTGCACCCCCTCATGTGGAGAAGACTCGTACAAATAAGAGGATGCTCATTTGGAATTTGAAACACACCAATTCAACCTAGCCAATTAATAGGAGTGAATTTCCAAGGGAAGATGAAGTGAAGAAGGGAGAAATTCCAAGGGAAGATGAAGTCTTGTGATGATTTGTTCTAGGGTTTTTCTTTGAAGGTCATCTTGGAATTTTTGATATAATTTTTTTCTATAAAAATTCAGATAGAGAAACTTGGAGTTGTTTTAGAAAGTATAGCAAAGAATCTTGGGTATGAATTTCAGATCTTGAGTCATTACAGGTTTGGAGCCATACTCAGTGGAAGTTGAGGTTTTTAAAACTAGGGTTTTCTTCTTCAAAATGAGTCATCTTTCCATTTTCACTATAATGGTTTTTTTCGGATGAGTCAAGGAGATAAACTTGGAGGAATTTTATAGAAGACATCAAAGAATATTGGATACAAGTTTCATATCCTGATTAATTACAAGTACAAATTTATACTTGTTGGAAGTTAGGGTTTATGACTAATCCAAAAACTAGTCCCAAACAAGAGTTTGAGATAAAATGATTATATCTGAATCTTGGTAGGTCCAAATTTAATTCCACTTGTTGCATTATAATGAGAACACATCCTAATATCTAAGGTCCAAGTTTCATATTCATAAACAAAAAATTGAGCTCGTGGGGAATCTTACAAGTTTGTAGATTTTAGGTATAGTTTTGAGCAATTTTGTATGCGGATTTAAGAAGTGATTTTGGGATTATATTTGAAGGTTTATTTGATCCTGTATCATCATTTAAAATATTCCTAGGGGATTGGTGTCTCATTCCAATAGGTGCTGGAAAAATCAAGGAGTGGGTGCTTCCTTCAAGTTGGTGCATGTAAAATATTTAAATTACATAAGAAAAGTTTCCGTGGTTTTCTCCCAGTTGGGTTTCCACGTAAAAATGTGTATGCAATGTGTATGAGTTTATGTGATGATGAATGGAATGATTAATGGTTAATGTTTACATAGTGCTTGAATGTTAAAGTTGTTTAAATAAATCTATACTAATTCACCCCCCCTCTCAGTATTCTTTAATATTCTAACAATATCTAGGGAAGCAAATAAAGCTACTCATTTATGACATCAATGAGTCAACAATACGGGTGAGAAATGGATAAAGGTACTGATAAACTGTAATTTACTTCCATATTTAATGTATTTGAATATGAATTTATACAAGCATTGTGTTTTTGGGAAGTAGTGTAAGAAAAAGTTTAAAATATGTAGTCATACAAGTAAATGTATTCTAGATTATATCCATTTAGATATTTGGGGGGCATCCACTATATTTTCTTTTGGAGGATCATTATAATTTGTGAAATTTATAGATGATTACTCTAGAATGACGTGGGTATATGTAATGATCCCAAGCCATTATGCAAGGATCATCATGGTTTTGGTGTCTTTTTAAAACTTTTCTGGTTGTGGCATTTCGTCAAACACTTTGTTGAATTACTTGTTTAGATGTGTTTACTTGTTGAATGGCCTCTTGATTTCAGCCTTAGGGTCTACTGATGTGTTTATATGAATGTTTGCAGCAAATAACAAGAAGAGACAATCATGGAACATACCTCAACCATATGCAATATGATAGACAAGCCAAAACATCTCAAATATGCTTTTATTCATGAAATAGAGGAACATGCTACAATGAAGATGCCAATCTAGATTGCTCAATAGATGGCTCCAAGATAGAAGTATGAGCTGCTACAAAAAGTTCCCGACAATACAAAACAAGCCTCCAAAGGGTGGATAAGAGATGAAGACCAATACCAAGGTAGATCTGGCCATATGAAGTGCAGAAACCCTAACTAGATGATGCCACGTCTTGCTGGAATGTTGAAGCTCCTCAACAATTCGGCCCTGCTACCAAAAGTGTCCAATCACCCCAAGAAATATGCCAACTGATAGATCGGGCAATTGTAAGGGCAACCCAGGTGCCCAGATATCCAAAGTCACTCTCAAATCCTATGGATATGAACTCCTCCACTAAATGGTGCGCCCCCCTGGATGCCTAAAACCCTAGATAATTTGGCCTAGGTGAATGAGGCCTCCAAACCTCCTAAAACTTTCCAAAATGATAGATTGGGCAATCAAAAACCCCTGGAAGAAGTTTCAAGGTCAGATATGAGGTATAGCCTCCTAGATCTGCAAATCACTGAATCACCAAATCGTCCTCTCTCTCTCAAAGCCATCCCAACCTGTAGATGACGATCTAGATGTGGTAACTCCTCAAGAATGGACTAGATCTGATGTCCAAAGCCCTACAATGAATACCTAGGTGATAGAATCTCCAAAATCCTTGCCAATCACCTGCAATGAATCACTCTCCAAGAATGGTGTGCCCCCCTTGCTGGAAACCCCCAATTGGTGCGCCCTCTCTCTATCTGCACAAGTAATTGATGTGGACTCCTCCTGCAACTGAGTAGACCTGGAACTAGAATGGTGTGGGAGCATATTACATCTCCGAGACCAAGCTTGGGACAAGCTAGGTGGAATCTTTCACCACTGAATCGTCCTCTAGGGTTTGTTAAGTCAAAACCCTCAAAACCCTCAAAACCCTCAATGCTGGGCTTACTAGCTAGAAGCCAAATATGAAAATATGATCATACATGAATGAATGAGTAGAGGCCCTTGCCTTTCCTTTATAATTTTTGCTCACTTTGTCCCTCCAAAGTGACTTTCATTTTATTAATATTTAATTAATTAATTAAATCACTTTAATTAATTAATTAACCTTTTTACCTCTGAAAAACACCTTATCTCTCCTTAGGGCTTCCCTGGCCACTGAAAATCACTTCTCACTATCCCATCCTGTATTGTTGCTCATTTCGATTCCAATGAGTTATTACACTAAGAGATTCCTCCAAGTAATGTGCCCAAAATGACCTCTTTGGTGAATTTAATTAACTTGTAGCCCAAAATAGTCAAAATCATGGAAATCGTCGAAATGCAATGAAACCAAAGCCAACCTGTTCGGAATGGCTCATAATGATGAAATATGATGAGCAATGCAAGTTGAACCCCACAATGCTTCTCAATAACCCATGTACTCGCTATAACATCCATCTGGCTACTCTGGTCATCATAATCCTCTGCACTCTGATGATGTCCGAAAGTGGGGACATTACAATATATATTCTCAAAAGAAAATTTCATGTGTTTGAACTATTTAAACAATTTAGAGATTTGGTTGAAAAGGGAACTGGCAGGTCAATCAAGTGCTTAAGAACAAATGATGGAGGTGAGTTCACATCTTTGAAATTTGAAAATTATTCCAAGGAAGTTGAGATCGAAAGGAATAAAACCATAGTTTACACTCCACAACAAAATGACATGGTTGAATGCATGAACATGACTCTTCTAGAGAGAGCAAGGAGCACGCTCAATACTGCGGAGTTGCAACAAGAGTTGTGGGAAAAAGTAGTCACTACAACTTGATATCTGATAAATTGGTCACCATCAATTTTAATAAAATGTAAGATTCCTGAAGATGTATGGAAAGGTCATTCATGTGATTATTCAAATCTGAATTTTGTTGTTGTGATGCTTATGCTCTTATTTCTAAAGATCAACGTTCTAAGTTAGAACCTAGATCAACAAAGTATATCTTCATTGGTTATGGTGATGGAGGTAAAGGATACATATTATGGGATCCTACTTCCCACAAAATCATCATTAGCAGACATGTAGTATTTGATGAATATCATCTCATAAAATTAGACATAGTATAAGTTGAAATGAAATAGGAACAAGTACCACAAAGTCAACAAATTTAGTTGGAAACTCAACCATCTAAAGAAGATAAGGAGCAGGATGAAGCTTCTAAAGAAATAGATGAGGATGTAGAAAACATACAGGAAAATGCTTAATTTCCACAACCAACTCTGAGGGATCTACACGGGTCATAAATCCTCCTAAGAGGCATGCTCATTATATTTCATTTGTTGCTTTGATTTCTAAGAAAGGGGAATCTTGTTGTTATCAAGAAGAAATGGATGGTATTGAAAGTGATAAATTGAAAATAACAATGAAAGAAGAAATGGATGGCTTGTATAAGAACAAAGCATGGGACCTGGTAGAACTCCCAAAGGAAAGGAAGGTTGTTGGTTGCAAGTGGGTGTACAAAACGAAAAAAGGGGGCTAATGATAAAGTTGAAAGGTACAAAGAAAGACTGGCGGAAAAGGGGTGTTCTCAAATGAAAGGAATTGATTTCCGTGAAATATTTTCACCACTTGTTAAGATTGTTTCTACTCATGTTGTGTTAGCACTAGTTGCTTTACTTGATCTTGAGTTAGAGTAGCTAGATGTTAAACCATTAATTTTACATGGAGATTTGGATGAGAAAATATAAATGGAACAACCAGAAGGTTTTATTCAGGATCACAAAAGAAGATTTTTTTACAAACTCAATAAGTCATTGTATGATCTGAAGTAGTCTCCTGGGCAATAGTACAAGAAGTTTGATTCTTGCATGGTGAGCCAAAAATTTACAAGAAATGAGTATGACCTTTGTGTTTACTTCAAAAGTTTAGAAAATGGTATATTCATTATTTTGGTATTATATTTTGACGATATGCTTGTAGCAAGAAATAGCATGATTGGGATCAATGGGTTAAAGACTTAGTTGACTAGGACTTTTGATATGAAGGATCTAGGAGAGAAAAACAAATTTTGGGCATTGAAATACATAGAGATAGGAAGCATGGTAAGATTTGTTTTTTACAACAGAAGTATGTGGAGAAGATACTTCTGAGATTCAGTATGAGTAATGTGAAAGTAGTAAATATCCATTTGGTTTCCTATTTTAAGCTTTCTACAAGTTTATGTCCTAGTAATAAAGAAGAAAATGATTATAAGTCTAGTGTACTATATGCTAGTGCAATAGGAAGTTTAATCTATGTGATGGTATGCTCAAGACTTGATATTTCACATGCAATCAATGTCGTCAATAGATACATGAAAAATCCAAGTAAATAACATTGGTAAGTAGTGAAATGGGTGCTTCGATATATTAGAGGTACAAGTGATTATTGTATCACCTATAATGGTTGGAGTGATTCAGTGTATGGTTATGTTGATTTAGATTTTGCAAGTGATTTGGAAAAATGAAATCTACTTCAGGTTATGTCTTTACTCTTGTAGGAAGACCTATTTGTTGGATGTCAAATCTTCAAAACACAGTTTCTTTATCCACTACTGAGGCATCATATATCACTGTCTCACATGCTTGCAAGGAGGCAATTTGGTTAAAGGGTCTATTGGGTGAGTTTTGAAAAGTACAAGATAAAGTGAATGTGTTCTATGCTAGTCAACGTGCTATTCATTTGGATAAGAATCCAACTTATCATAGTAAGACTAAACATATTGCGGTTAAATACCATTTTGTAAGACACATTATTGATGGAGGTGGAGTAGCTCTTAATCGTACTCAATAAAATTGTGCATACATGTTTACAAAGTCAATATTGTTAGAGAAGCCATGGTGGTGTTTGGATTCTCTTGGCTTGCAGAAAATATGATGAATGGGCTTGGGAAAGGTATCATGTAAATTGTTGTAAAGGTGGAGATTGTCGAAATTGTGACAACAATGCAAAATTGAGGAACAATGGTGGTTCATGTAATTGTTGCAGTTCTTGAACCGATGGTAGTTATGGAAGATGATGTATATTTATGCATCCCTGAGAGGCATTTGCAACTAATTATAAGCTTAATGCATAATATTTTCTTCTGAACAATAAGAATACCAATAACTTTCCCTGTGGATATTTTTTTGGCACATTGTTAGGGTTTTACCACGCAAATTTTATGTTTGTTGAATGTGCTTTCTATTGTTGTATTTTCCCCTTATATTTTCCATATTTAATTTGTGTTTATATGTGTGTGTTCACACACTCAACAAGTTTGAGTGAGTATTTGAACGGGTCAAAAGTGTTATTGTGGTAAATAAAAATTCGCTTCGAGCTAGAGTTAAAAACTTAGCTGGGAAGGCTTTGGATTAGGAATAAAATTAAGTTTGTTAAAATTTAAAACTGAATTCCAACTCAATATCACTTTTTTATTTTTTTTTATTTTGACGAATTCAAATGATTTTTGGAAATCAGCCGAGAAGCCTTCAACTCACTTTTGAAACTTGAGTTTAAGAAGTGGGTTGAGATGCTTTGGTGATTTTTAGGCCTAATAGGTATTCAAAGATTTAAAACTCATGTATGTGATTTTAGAAAATAGGTCGAAGATCTATTTGAGGGATTTTTAGAACTTGAAATGTGATGAGTTTTGGTAATAGTCCAAAAGGTATATGACACGTATCAAAAAATCTAACTCGGTTGACTTTTGAAAATTAACCATAGAGGCTTTGAAGCACATATGAAACTTGAAGTGTGATGAGTTTTAATAAATGAGCCAAGAGACTTTCGCCGTAATTTAAAACTTATTTTAAATGCTAATTTCTAAATGGATTTTGAAGTTATTTAAATTTAAATAACTAAAATGGATTTTGAAGTTATTTAAATTGAAATAACTATAATTTCATTATATTAACTTTGATTGAGAATTTGTTTTTGCAATGCAAGAGGATAAAAGGAAATTTCAAACTAGTGGTCACAGGACTAATCTCAATGTGAATTCTGTAATGCTTATAATCATATAAACACAATATGTCTTCTTGGAGTGCTTATAATCATATAAACACAATATGCCTTCTTGGAGAGGAAATTAAATTATGTGTTTTTTCACTTGTGAACATCGGAATTGGATTATGTGAGTTGCATTGACTTTACAATCTATGCAAAATCCATGCAAAATTAAAAGTAGTTTTTTTTTTGGAGGTTAAGACATCATTTTTGGTTAGGATAAAAAAATTACGCAAAGGCATTTTTTAATAAAAGTCTAAATCTTGTTTAAAATGATGTTTTTTTCAAATTAAGTTTTATCGACATGTCTTACTTTTCTATTATATATTCTTGCAAGACACTAATTGACATTGGTATAATTTAATAGCATTTGTAAGATTTTGATATGTGTGAATATGTTCAATTGACATCTGGAACACCTAATACCAAACTCTTGGCAAAGTTGTTGGTTCTTTATGAAACACAATTCTTAATCAACGAGTGACACAAAATAGCTTCAATAAAGCTAGATAAGGCTGCACATACTCTTATACATGTTACATCCAATTAACTTCAAGCATTTAATAGTGAGGATTATGATATGCACATAATGACAAGTGCAAAAAAAACAAAATTGTGAAGCAAACCACATTATGAAAATGCAATAGAAAAGTCAAATTGCATCTAGTAAAATATTATCTTAGTGAGTAGGATACAATCATCAATAAAATTTAAAAGTATGAAGACCAAAGAATCAACACCTGACTTGATTGACTTAGGGGTCTTCAACACTACAATAAGGGAATTCTCTATCTTTGCATTGATTATTCTGTAGATTAATTTGTTATTCTAAAGTTTATCCACTAAGGTTCTTTACATAGGCTATGCAAGGCGTGTTGGATCATGACATACACTTTATAGAATGAATATTTAACCTATGAGACAAATGTAGACTAATCTCTTGGATTGGACATAATAATGACGTGTGGCATGGTCTAAGCCATGGTTTAGGGTAACAAATATGAGCTTTAGGCCAAACCATTGATTTTAGGGCTCATAGGCCATGCACAAGGTCCTATGTTATGAAATAATGATATAGAAGTAATTTCTAGTCTACAAGAGGAATATGGGCTCAATTTTCAAGATTAGGTATGGCATAGATGGCCCAAGCCATAGTTCAAGGATGAAATTACAGATTTAGGACCTATAATTTATGTTAGCTTGTGCTCATAGGTCATCAATGGGCCTCAAAACAATTACACAAGCCTTGTAGAAGGAATTTAATCTTATTATCAATTTCTAGGATTAGACTTCATGTAGTAATACATGCACAATGCCTTCAAACATAACACAAGACTCATAGAAGAAAGATTTGACACATGAGTTGAATATGGGACTAATTTTTGAGATTATGATCACTAGGGATGGGTATCATTGTCTAATCCATCATTCTAGGCCAAAAATAGGGTGTAATGAACCTACAATCTACCTAGAATTTTTCACTTCGACTTGGTGCACCCAAGTTGTTCTGGAATTAACAGTCGTGTGGCACTGCCTTGCCTTAGATGTGATGAATTGGCCAAACTACGCCTACCACAACCAGACTACGCCTCTTCACTCAAGGTATACACATAACTTTTCCTTGAGCTATAACAAGTGAGGTACACCAAGTACCACTTAACCCAATCTACCCAACAAGCATACTGGGCACACATCCAACCATGGCCTCAAAACTTTCAGTAACAATACTAATATTTAACCAATTCTACACTTATCCAAATTACAAGTATGCAAGAACGCGAACATTCAAATCATAGAACATCCACACAAGTTACACAACATATGAGGTTGGGTGGCACCAAGCTAGTGTCTAACACCCTTTTATTCCATATAGAAGAATGCTACATATGATACAATACAATGGAGATGGCATAGAATTTTCCTACAACCTAATTATAGAGTACAAAGAAACTAAAACAAATCAATATCATGCCTATAAATTCCCCGAAAACCTTGTACAAACCAACCCAATAACTTCCACAGGTCTGCCTCCACAGTCTTGTTCCATTCTTTATCTCACCAAGGCCACACAAGTTGCCCCATTGGGCCCCTTATTTGAAAAATTATAGAACTCCTTGCCTTGCTCCTTATTGGATGATTAATTATCCTTCCTTTGATGATCCTTAGCTCCATGTGGCATCCACTACTTATACGTGCCTTTCCCATCACTTGAAAAGTCATGTCGTATGAAGTGGACCCAAGTCACCTCATGTTAACTTATTCCACCGAACCTCTTTGTCACACCAGATCCATGTACAAGATGTCTTTAGACCACACGTCATCCATATTCCTAGGTTGTTCACACCTAGGTCATGCCATCCACCAAGTCATCTTAAGCACATCAAGGTCGTCCATCCATTTGCAACTCCTTTCTGCGTCCAAGTGCCCCTAAGGAACCCAATGAAATCATGCTGAAGAAATGTGTGCCCAAGGGAGTGCGTCTGGAAAGTGCGATACACAATTGTGATGCATGGACTATGAAGTTACCTTCCACAACCCAAAATTTTTCTATCTCTATTGAACCAAGGCATCTTCTTCAAAGGAACACTAGACCCCAATATTGATTCCTAGGTAGTGAGTAAACCTATTGTAGCTCAATGAGAGTCCATGGAAATTGGCTACCAAGACCATTTCCAACATTCATAGTCCATCCCATACCTAAGCCATATTAAGATCTTGGAAAATCACCATGATTCCATGAAAAAAAGCCAACAAAGGCACGTCCAATCGAGTTCTACCCTCGCATTCTTCCAACAATCATATGATTTCTAGGTCATCTTGCCAACATCCTCACACAAGCATGCCCAAGAATATTTTAGCTTCCTTCTTAGTCCTCAAGTACCAAGGTGTTACACCTCTAACTTGTCATCTTGGTTCCCTGCCAAGTCTACCCATATAAGTCAAATGCTTCCCCACTTCCTTGGCCAAACGCTCCATCGTATTTATCTTCCCTACTCACATTTGGGTAATCCTATTTGGCTAAACAAACATCCATTCTATATTCACAGTTTTCCTCATGTTGTCCATTATTGTGAGCCTTCGTGCTCCCACTGTCCAAGTCTTTTGCATGTCCAGACTTACTACTGCCCTACTACTTCAGTCAACCTACCAAAATCTTGTGCATAAACTTCTCTATGTATTGAGGTAGTCAAGTGCTCCACCCAATTGTCTTGCCCAAGTCATGATAAATGCATGCTATGCCTAGAATGACATTTTCACGCTGCAATGAAATATTTGCATGCAATTCCTTTGGACCGAGGAAATGTCCCCTACCTTTACCTCCAACCACTGGGTCACCTTCCACAACTCAACATCCAAAATGAGGGTAGCCAACACATCCACACCTATTAAGTGCCTCAACAATCTGTCCAAAGTGTCCTAAGTCAGATGAGTCTGTCAAAGAATTTCCATACCTCTTTCCATAGAGAGGCATGTCTGCACCAATACTTCATTCACACATCCAACCAATTAACCTTCTAATCTCGAGGTTATCTGGTGATTATTTGCAAGCTTCCTAAGGAGAGCTCTACCTCAACCCAAGTCCCATACCAAAGGTGGGAGAGCAATGTCCAAGTCACTTGGTATGCATTCCTATGTTCCCCATACAAGTTGACTGCAAATGTTTTCTTGGTCTATTCCTTCACTGTCTTTATCCATCACCCATACTAGAACAACCTTTCCTCAACAAGCAAGCATTCAATACTTTGGGACTGTCATTGCGACTGCCCATGGAAAAACTTCACTTCTTTTGCAAGGCTACCAAGTTGCCTCCACAAATCAACGATTATTATATGGAACCTATGCATTATTTACCTAACCAATACAAATCACTTCCCAATCGATCATTGTGATTGTGGAGGAGAGGATGGCTTACTGCCATTGCAATTTCTACATGAACGAATCCTCCACAATCTTCCTCCCCCTTCACCAAACTCGACACCTCCAATTTCCCCTTAGACTCTATTACCTACTTCATGGAAATAATCCACCCAAGTCTTCAATTAGTGAAAGGAAGGAGGTAAGAAGCTACCAAATCCACCTCCTAGATTCACAACATGATTTTTCCCCGTTTCCATAAAGGGACTCACCGAAGAAAATAATTGTTCAAATCTTTCATTTGCAAGTCCACCCCAACCTTCCATTAAGGTGCCCAAAATGTCCAAGGTCATGTTTGAGGTCCGCAACACCTGGGATGATCCCAATTTTGCATGCTTCATCATAAAAGTGGGCTACACTTGGCCTTCCTCCAAGTCACCCAACTTCCCCTTCAAAGAACAAACCATCAGAACATTCTGAAAATGAAAAAGAAGAGAAAATGCATACTTCTTGAATGAAGTCACACTCAATTTATTCAATGGTTCAACTCCACTGATTGTTGCAACCACAAAAAAAAATTCCATTCATCCCTTTGTCTTGTGATCCGTACAAACTTACTCAAGCCAACAAAGATGCCCTGTGGGGCGTGTCTTAGCTTCCTTCTGCACTAAGGTGAAATTCCACACTCTTCAAAACAATCCATGTCACTTGTCTTCCATCAGTGCACTGGTCATGGTCACCTACCCAAGGTCCCGAAGGTTCATCCCCAAATCCTACTTCCTTCCAATGAACTCCTCACTTGTCTGTTAGATTTCTAAAACCATCATAAATTCAATTCGTGAACCCAAAACTTTCTCTAGAATCAACTATCTTCACAATCAACTCCACAAAAATATTTGATACCGCTTGTCACAAAATTGACAGTGGTTAAGCGAACCAAAGCTTCACCAAATTTTCCCTAATACCAGTTGTCATGGAAGTGACAATGGTGAAGAGCACCAATATGGCACAAATATAGATTTGATACCACCCGTCACAAACTTGTAGCTTGCCCAATTTTTTTTCGCTTTGACTTGGTTCGCCTAAGTCACTTTGATACTTTTGGTTGTGCGACTCTCAGGACACGATTTTGGGACCAGTTTTGGAAACTGCACAGTGTGCGCAAAAGAAGGAAAGATAATTGGCAATGTACAGGTCAATACACGTAAAATAAGGAAGACCATTGGAAGCTATTAGGAATTTTGGGTCCATTGATACGATCTAAGCTCTATTGTAATTGTATAAATATATAAGGGTTTTGTGATAGATAGTATGGAATGAAAGGTATGATGAGATAAGTAAGCGTGTATGCAAGGTATGCGAGATATGTAAGAGTGAAGAGTCACAGAGGGAGATAGAGAGATAGGATAATGACAAGGGCATAATGTATGAGAACAATGCACATATTTTGTAATGGATGTTCAAAATAATATAATAAGAAGTCGACCGTTGTGGTTGTAGCCCATCTTGGGTGAACCATGTTAAATCATGGTGTTTATGTGTTATGATGTGATTGTTCTATTTATTGCACATATAATATATGTTCTGGTGCTATGAATATGTTACATGTTATTATGTTTCTGCACACATGGTATAAGGTATAATGAAGAAATACTAAGTAGAATGGTTATGAGGATTGCCTCCCATCCCTTCAACACTACAGAAACCTAGTTCCTACAATTCCCATAGATACCTTGGGTGAGAATTCACCTACTTTTGAGTGATGCCAAAAGGGATGGTATATAAGGTTTTTTTTGGTGAATTTATTTTGAACCTTGGTCCTTCCCACTACACTCCAACAAATGGTTTCGTTGCTGGGACCGAGATCTGTGATTGAGGGGAATGTGGAATCCAACTAAGGAATAAATAGGACAATGCTTAGAGGCAAAGGAGCACGATTTTTCTAAAGATCAGAATAAGAACTCATGGATCAACTCGAAGAAGTGGTTACAGAGGTATGTATTTACAGACTTACATGAGATTTTGTTTACTAAATTCCCGATAGTTTTGGCTGTGTGGTTACATAGGTTATCTAAAAAGAGAAGAACATTCCACATTGTTGTTCCAAGGAATTGGACCCTTGAGTTGATCCACCAAGTTAATACCATAAGTAATCGGAACTCACATGTAGTTGATTTCTGGCTGGATAGTGTATTGGGGGGTTATATTATTGAGTTTTCTATAGATTATACCCAGTCATATAGTGTTGTTGAAAGAGAGTTCTTTAAAGGTACACACTGAGGATATTTGAAATCACTATCTACTTGAGTCAAGATGTTGTTGTGTGATAAAGGGGTTATGGATTTGGAATCTTATCACCCTAGTAGCTAGGAACCTTTGTGCACGTAGGGGGCTAGGGGATGACCAAGGGATGGTCTGAGAATAAGGAGGAGAGGGATGCAGGGAAGAAATAAATAAGAAATATATGGATTGAGAATGTCGAGAAAGGAAGAAGGTGTGATGAAAGAATATATTTGAGTGTTGCATAGTGGAAAAAGATTTTGGTATGGTAGGAGGAGGGTTGTGGATGATAGAGAAGGGAAACACAGTGAGATTGAGGAAAGAGACATCGATGTAGTGCTCTAGATCAAAGGAATACCATGCACACAAAGAAAGGAGAAGGAAAAGGATCGTCAACTTAGTCCAACAGAAGGAGATCCATTACATCCCATTATCCCCACTCAGGCTAGACTCTGCCTCGAACCCACAACCCTGTGTGCATCTCCGAGGTCTAAGGTAAGATCTGAAACTTTTTCGCAAAAACTTGCAGTTAGTGAATGAAGCAAGGATAGAAGTAAAGGTAGTCAGAGTAGTGGAGGTAGTATGACAACCCAGAGTCAGTTAACGACACCAAGGAAGAATACTGTGAAATACAAAATGGCGAGTGTAAACCCCACTTTGAGAATGCCTATCTTCCACAGAGTAGGAACAAAAGATCCGGAATGACACTTATTTTTCTGTGAAGCAATATGGACTATGAAGCAAGTCCAAGATGACGATACAAAAATTGTGCATTTAGTGACAACATTCAAATACCACACATTACTATGGTATATGAAGTATCAGTCCAGTGTGCCTGCGGAACAAGGCAGAACATTGGAAGACATCAGACAATCCCTGTTAAAATATTTCCAGAACCGAAGTCTGAGTCGTAGTGTATTACAAAACTAAAAGAGATCAAAAAATTGCAGAATGAATCAGTATGGGATTTTGATTAGAGATTCAAGATATTGATGGATTGGTTGACCTTCCAGATTCCAAATGAGCAACATAGGGAATGGTTCATTGCGAGATTGTTACCACATATATGATGCCCATTGATGCTGCAGAAGATTACATCACAGTCATAAGAACTAGAGATTTCCATGAAGTTGGAAGAATCCACTATAGGAGAGAATGACACAGGGATGGCTCAGGTTCATTCATAGTTAGCAACATTAACAATCCAGTTGCAGGATCTTTCTAAAGGAAAGGAAAAATGTGAAGAAGTCTAGTGTGTTACATGGAGAAAGGAAGGTCATCATAAGAATGAGTGTCCAACCTTTAAATATTATTTGGCTACAGGAGACCTGAATCCCTTGGCCTCAGGAGGAGGGGTATGGTGTGAGATATGCATAATGACGGGTCATCACCCAACCACTTTTTCTTTGATGCAGAAGTATCAGATCTCTACCAAAATATTATTTTGTAATTTTTGTAAGTCCGTGGGACATGATGAAAAGGACCGTTGCACACTCGATCTAATGAGAGAACACACTGTGGATGCATACAAAGTTCAAGGGGAAGATGGATTATAAGGAGTGGTACTACAATGTAATACTCCAAGGGGATACAATCAAGGAGGAAGAGGAGGATTCATAGGTCAGGGAAGAGGAGGATTCAACAAAGGAAGAGGATCGGTTATCTGCTATAACTGTAACCAGCATGGCAATTTGGTGTGAGACTATTAGAATCCTTGTATGACATGTGCATAATGTAGAAAAATGGATCATGCGACGGAATAATATCCGCAACTGATCATGAAGTGGCAGGATAAAAGGAACCAGAATGTGCAGATGATAATAGTAGAAGAGTGCAACGATCGACCAAGGGTAGCAACAATTACGTGTGGGGGAAGTAAGAATAGGAGCTCATGCGATGGAATAAGGAGTTTAGACTTACTAGTGTGTTTGAAAAGAAGCAAAACCTCCTTCGACGTTCGACCCTCAAAAAGATAGAGACACATATAAGAAAGAAAGGAAGGAATTGCTAGAAACGGGATGGGGAGTATTGATTTCACAACCTATGTATGCCATACCTCTAGTCTATGACCACTCGATCACATAAAGGCTAGTTGAAAAGGAAAGTAATCTGAAAAGTTTCTTAAAGGTTTTTTTATAACTAATGAAGGATGAAACTACTTTAAAGGTTTTGCGTAGGATGATTGACCAGTGCACACAAGATACATAAGAACTTATTGCATAATGAGAAGTTAACTAGGTATAGTGAAAGAAAAGGATGAATAGGGAATTCCAACTTAATGCATAGGTAGGAGACTATGATATGGATAATATCATCTTGGATCTGGGATCTAATGTGAACGTCATTCCGAAGCAGACATGGGAAATGATGGGAAAACCAAATTTGATCTGGTCACCAATTCAATTGAGGATAGCAAATAAACACAAGATTGTTCCTATTGGAAGATTGACAGGAGTAAATGTTAATATTGATGGGGTATGCAAAACAACATATTTTGAAGTAATCAATATCATAGATGGTATTAAACTTTACTGAACAATACTTGGAATCGATTGGGATTTTGATAACCAGACCATTATTGATCTGAAAAAGAGACAAATGATATTTGAAGGAGGATCCTTGAGAGTTAATGTGCCATTGGATCCCATAGAAGGAAGACAATATATGGAGTCGACAAGGGGAAAAGAACTCAATAAACTTTACAATGTGACTACATGGATGGATGACTATGTTAATCCTACTGCTAAGGGTGCACTCAGTTGGAAACGTATCAGTTCTTGCACATCGGATTTAGAAGAAGCCCCAAAACATTGAAAATAGAGGTTGCATGAAGTATATACAAGGAGATGTGCTCATATTACCTGCACATTGCACTGGATTGGAGCTGAGGTACGTGATCCTCCAAAGTATACTGGAATAACATATATAGATTCTTTTATAAAATAATTTGAACTGCGGGTATCAGGACAAAAAAGATTGTTAGCTTTGGATATCATGCTAGAAGTGACCCTTGCAAGATGGTGGGCTACACATAAGGATAGAATAGAAAATTGGTAGCAATGTAGAAGGATTTTACTGGTCAGGTTTAGAACATGAAATGAATATACTACATAGAAGTATACTGGTTTGAGTTTCCTATATATCATCTTATACAGTGCACCATGACATGGAGCTAAGTACCTAAGAAGGAATGATGCACTTGTTTGTACACACTCTAGATGTTATCCCGAAGAACTGGTATTTAGAACTGGAATTACGCAAGGGAACAACAAACTAGGAGGATTTGACTAGAAACTTCAAGGCAACTTTCAATTTTGAATATGATGCCTCTTCAGTTGACACAACTCTACATATTATAAAAAACAAGATATTTACATAAGAAGACTCGATAGGACCAATACCCTTATGTAGTGCGCCTAGATATTTTGCAACCGTTCAAGAGGTTTTGGAATGCTATAACGTTGTTGGAGAAGACCAAGAGGAAGAAGACTCGAGAAATTTGCAAGTCCCTGAAACTGAAGGAGAGCACACAGTAGAAGGTCCCGAGATTGAATATGTCATGTATGAAAAGTCGTTGAAAACAATATTGGTACAAAGGATAGTCCCAAGTTCACACACATTGGAGATTATTGGAATGAAGAAACTATCAAGAATATTGTTGATTTACTGCATGAATACTAAGACCTTTTCCCAACTACGTTTTCAGAAATGAAATGGATTGTTGGGGAGCTAGGGGAGATGCGGATCCATTTGAAGCTAGATGCCAAGACAGTGAAGCAGAGACTATACCGATTGAACCCATTATATAAGAAGAAAGTGAAAGAAGAAATAGATAGGATGCTAGAAGCTAGAATTATTGAACCTATCATAGAGTTAGAATGGATCAGTCCGATGGTGATTCAGGACGAGAAAATTGGTGGAATCAAAAATTTACATGGATCTGTGGAAATTAAATGACACTTGCTTAGATGACCCGTTTCCTACCCCGTTTACACATGAAGTTTTGCAGAATGTAGGAGGACATGAAGCTTACTCATTTACTGATGGATTCTCTGGGTATCATGAGATTAATATTGCATAGGAATATAGGCATAAGAAAATATTTGTGATGGAATGGGGATGTTATTAGTATACAACCATGCCTTTTGGATTGAAAATTGCGTCAACAGTATTTTCCCGAGTTGTTGTCGCGAATTTTAAAGAATTTATTCATAAATTCCTAGAAGTATATTTGGGTGATTGGATAGTGTTTAGTTTGTTAAAATACCATGTTGAAACTCTGTGCTTGATGTTGGATAGATGTAGACAATTCTAGATTTCCTTGAACTTGAAGAAGTGTATTTTATGCACACCATTTGGTATCTTGTTGGGTCATGCAATATGTAAACACGGACTTTTGGTTGATCTTGCGAAGATTGTTGCTATTGTTGGTCTGCCACCACCTACTTCAAAGCGACAATTATGAGCAACATTGGGTCATATGAGGTACTAGATAAATTTTATTAGGGGATACACGTAGATCAAAGCCCCATTGGAAAATTCGCTGAAGAAAGAGGTCAAGTTTCAATGGAGCGAGGAATGTCAACAAATTTTGGATACCTTGAAGCAAAAATTGATTATTGCGCCAATTTTAGTATTTCCATATTGGAAGAAGGAATCCCATGTCCACGTAGATGCATCATCTATAACATTAGGCACGTTCTATCTAAACTAGGGGAAGGAGGTTTGGATCATACCATTGCATTTACCAACATAAAGTTGTTGAATACTGAACATAATTACACTACTACAAAGCGTGAAGCATTGGCCATGGTGTACGCACTACAAACGTTTAGGCATTATCTATTGGGATCACACTTTAAGATGTACACAGATCATTCTGCACTGATATACTTAGTCAATAAGTTAGTGTTGGGGGGGAAGATATGCAGATGGATGTTATTATTTCAAGAGTATGATTTTGAAGGGACTATGAAACCAAAAAAATTAAACTTAGGACCTGATCATTTGTCGCGCATATTAATAAGGGAAGATGTAGGAAATGTGGATGACAATCTACCAGATGTGCACTTGTTTGTAGTACAAATGGTCGATGATTACTTTGCAGATATTGTTCAGTTCTTGAGCACAAGAGTAGCCCCACCCAAATTTACAATTGCGTAGAAGAAATAGCTAGTAGTAAAGGAAAAAAATTATCAACTTATAGCAAAGAATTTGTATAAGTTAGGCACAAATGGTATTCTTCCATGATGTGTATTGGAGAACGAGAGGCCTATGATGTCTGTCAACGAGTTGGAAATCCATCCATAAGAGATGATATGCCTTTAATACCGCAAGTTACATTGCAAGATTTTGATAAATGGGTAGTTGATTTCATTGGACTGATTAGCCCACCCAAAAAAAGGTTCGGAGCAATATATATAATCACTACGACATATTACTAGACTTGATGGGATGAAGCATAAACTTTCATAGATTGCATCTCAGAGACTGTTGCGTGATTTCTATTTGAGAATGTTGTTACAAGGTTTGGATGTCTGAGCATCCTTATGAGTGATCAGGAGACCCATTTTTTGAATAAAACGATTGTTTCTTTGATAGAAGAATTTTATATTTATCACTAGAAAAGCACACCTTATCACCCTCAGGTGAACGGAACCGTGGAAGCGTTTAACAAGATCCTAAAACATGCGTTGACAAATATATGTAATGTAAACCAAGATGACTAGGACCTAAGGATTCCCGCAGTACTATGGGAATATCAAAGTAGATGTAAGAAGTTGACAAGACAAACACCATTCTGATTAGTATACAACTAGGAAGCAATTAGGTCCATGGAGTTCATTGTGTTGAGTCTGTGCATTGTTAGACCGACAAAGCTCACTGATTTTGGCGCAATAGAGAAAATACTATCAAAGCTAGTGGAACTGGATGAAGATTGCTTCATCATAGGATTTCATCAACAAGTTCAGAAAGAACACGAAAAGGCATGGCATGATAGACATATTAAACAAAAGAGGTTCTAGATGGGAGACCTAGTTTTGCTCTATGACAACAAATTTTTTCATCACCCTGGAAAGTTCCTAATGCACTGGTTGGGTCTGTATGTGATAATATCTGTGAAAAAGGAAGTTTTTGTTCAGTTGGACAAACTAAATGGGGAAATCATGGCAGGACTGGTCAATGGTAGTTGACTGAAACTATATAGGGATAACTATCCTTTCGTGCACTAGCCCGAATGCACATTATGTGTACTATAATATTTGTACCATATGAAAAAAAAATAGAGAGAGAAAATAAAAGAAGTGATAAAAGAGCTTGAGGAAAGCCACAATAAACATTTGAAGAGAGAAGAGGCTTGAATTCCTTAATCAAACATTGTTCAAAGAGTCAAATTAGCATAAAAAGAGATGAATAAGAAAATGTCATGGAAAAAAAGAGGAAGGCGTGCAAGAAGGAGAATTGAATTACACGCATAAAGAAGAACTAAATTGCACACAAAAAGAGATAGGATAAAGACCTGCGCAGACGATGGGAAAAACATTAAAGAGAAAACATGATGGTAAGACAATGAAAAAGCATAATCATAAATGAAAAGCGATGACCAGATTTTGAAAGCCTGGAAAATCTAGACCACGATGCGCCGAAAAATACAAAATTAATGCAGGATCTAGATGAGAAATGAACGTGAATAAAAAATTAGATGGGACTGAGAATTGTGGTGTGAAGAGAAATGCAATAGTTGGAGACAACCTATAAAAGTAGATGAGGAGTGAGAAGAAAGGGTTATTGTTATTCGAACATGCGAAGAGACGAGAGAGTTGATTAAGTTGCAAATTGAGCCAAGTTGCGGAAATCCATGGTGCCACCAAAGGCAGGAGCATCCACATCATAGATGAAAAAATTGCACACTAAGAAGGCATCAGTACCTGTATAGGAAGAAACCCCAAGAGTATAGGCATCAGATTCGGTCAACTTTCCCAGGGAATATGTGCCACCTAGAAATCCAACAACAAAGCAAGTTAAACTTCCCAAGGAGTTGAAGTATGATCTTGTTACACTGATGATTCCACCTGGGGTCACTATTGAGGGAGATATGTTGAGCACATTAGGAAGTATACGCTTTTTAGACCATGATCCGATAGATTTGAAGAAATTTCCAGAGCTAGTGCCACATAACTATTTGCGCACAGGAATCAACCCAGACTCACTGGTGCTCACGATCAAGCCATAGGAGTGGGCAACAAGACTACAACAGACATGCATATTGAACCTGTTGGAGATCCCACATTTTGACAGAAGTGCATAAATCAACATCTGCATCAAGTTATCGTTGAGTTGCATCCATGGAGGGTTTCTTTGCTTGGACATGCCAGTGTTAATCGACACCCAACTTATAACACAGATTACAAGATTTCCGATAGCAGGGGAAGACCTGTTACCCTTGTTCATAGACAAGACTTAGGAAAAATCATTAGTGGAAAGGATGAAGGAAAAATATGGAATGCAAAGAGGAGCACACAAAGTAGATGTCACGAGCATCAATTATGATTCCTCCAGGTTTGCGATATAGGTGTTGGCTTGAAAGTTACTAAGGAAATGTCACAGAGATCAGGTGCCAACAAGAGTAATACCAACAACAACAAAATGTGCAACATGAGTACAAATGAAATGGGCGACATTTTTGGTGAACCGGTTTTTAACTGATTGTAGAGAAGTGTAGAATAAAGGTACCGAGTTTTATTATGCATGGATACTGATTTTGATTGCATTGGTTGCGTGGAGGGAGCCAGAAGAAACCCAGTTCCTATAAGGTACGCAACAACCGTACTTGGCAGTAAGGTATGTTTCGTTGTGGCATACCATGCACAAGAACATAAAAATGGACAACAATATCACATTATACATTTATAAGGAGACAATACAACAATGTATCGAGGATACACCTCACATACTACCTCATACACTTGAAGCATACAAAGAAGTTGCGCAATCCAAAGCAGGGCTACACCACATGTACATCCAAGAAAAGAGAGATCCAAATCAACAATGGTTTCTGACTAACTATAGGTTGACAGAACATGATGTCAACCATATTGTAAATGACTGAGAAGCAAAGTGGAAAACCCCAGTGATGGAAACAGTGCAGAAGGAAACACAACACCAAGAGAAGGATCAAGAAGAAGAATAGGAAGACAAAGAACAAGGGAATGGTGTAGGTGACACTCAAACAACACCACCCACTAGAGAGAAGAGAAAAGAACATCCTAAGGAGCGCTCAACACATAAACAAAAGAAGAGGAAAGACTCAAAGGAAGTAGGTATCTAGGCCTTAACAAATGACTTGGAGAAGATTGCAGATTAGGTGGAAGAAGTCACTAAAGAAGAATTTCACCGAGCTTCACAGAAATAGGAGGAAGTGCACATGAACATGTAGACACAAATAGCTACACTACGCCAGATTCTGGAATCGACCAGGATAACAACGGTATGAACGACATAAGAACAAACAAAGAGCATAACAAAGACAACAGAGTCACGATCGACAACATCTCAACCATCATCATCAACAACAGCGCGTCGGATCCTGAAGATATCAGCAGGGGCCATAGAGTTCCCTATGACATAAATGTAGGAGCGCACACAAGCATTAAGTCATATTGACTTAGTGTTGTCACAGCTACCATTGAACGTGCTACATATCTTGCATACAAGTGTCACACAAGAGATCCAGTTGCATGAATAATTGACTACTATAGAGTTTGTTAAAGCGACTATAGACAATGATGCACTACACAAAAATTATAACAAACTCATGCTAGAACGAGATGAGGCCACACATAGAACAAAAAGGTTGAAATAGGAAGTGTAGGAGGTGTATAACAATATCCTAGAGGTACCAATGGAAGCATATACTCCCTTGGAAGATCAAGTGACAAAGACAAGCAAAGCCATTTAGGGATTATGTGCAAAGATACTTGATTCAGAAGCTCGCACAATGTCAAGTACCCCACTAGAAGAAAGGGAGCAATGTGAAAAGATAACCATGGCGACCATGGAGAGAATTAGGAATTTGTATGAGGAATGCACAAAGTTATATGAAGAAATTACACAAGTGTGGTCTCAATTTATGGAGGATGCAGAATTATAAGCAATATAACATAGGTTACATGATGCATATGAGAAGGCATATAAGAAGTTAAAATAAATAATAAACACTTTGCCAACAATAGAATAAATGATTGCAATAGTTGAGAATAGCTAGTTTTACCTCAAGATCAACGAGATAAGAGCTAGAAAAAAACTCTTGCATAGAAGCTTGAGTCGTTGCAGGAGGAAGCATTTTGGGTGATAGAAGAACTTGCAGTTGCACGAGGCATAATAAAGCAAGCAGTGCAATAAAACACAGAGAAACTGAAGAACCCCATTACCACATAGAAAACATAAAGGATTTTGGAGAAATAAGGACAAGCATGAGAGAAGGTCGCAACCGCTAAGGAAACTTCTTAGAAGTTCTTTGCAACGTGCCAAGAAGCACAACAAAAGAGCTTAGTGGATCAGGATGAGCCACAAGTGAGTGTTGGGGGTCTGTTGGGACAATATTTTGGGACCATTTTTGGGAACTACGTAGAGCCCACAAAAGAAGGAAAGACAGTTGGCGATGCATGGGCCAACGCGTAAAAAAGAAAGAAGACCATTGGAAGTCATTAGTCATTTTGGGTTCATTGATACGGGCTAAGCCCTATTGTAATTGTATAAATATGTAAGGGTTTTGGGATAAATAGTATGTAATGCAAGGTATGATGAGCTAAGTAAGCATGTATGCAAGGTATGTGAGATATGTAAGAGTGAAGAGTGACAGAAGGAAATAGAGAGATATGAGAATGACAAGGGCATAATGTATGAGCGCAATGCGCATATTTTTTAATGGATGTTATGAATAATATAATAAGAATCCGATCGTTGTGAATGTATCCCATCTTGGATGAACCACGTAAATCATGGTGTCTATGTGTTATGATGTGATTGTTCTATTTATTGCACATATAATATATGTTCTGGTGCTATGAATATGTCACATATTATTATGTTTTTGTGCACATGGTATAAGGTATAATGAAGAAATGATAAGTAGAATGGTTATGAAGATTGCCTCCCATCCCTTAAACACTGCGGAAACCTGGTTCCTACAGTTCCCATAGATACCTCGGGTGAGACTTCACCTACTTGTTGGTGATGCCGAAAGGCCCGATATCTGTGGGTTTTGTTGGTGAATTCATGTTGAACCCTGGGTCTACCCACTGCGTGCCAACAATGGCACTACCTTTCCTCGGTTGTGGTGGTTTGGACAAACCAAACTTTCTACAACCAGATTACTCCTCTTCACTCAACCTCTACCCATAACTTTTCCTTGAGTTACAACAAGTCAAATACACCAAGTCCTACTCAACTCAATCTACCCAAAAAACATACTGAGCACACGTCCAACCGTGGCCTCAAAACATTCTGTAACACTACTTATACTTAACCAATTATACACTTAGCCAAATTATAAGTATGCAAGAGCATGAACATTTAGCACATAGCACATCCACACAAGTTACATAACACATGAGGTTGGGCAACACCAAGATAGTGCCTAACACACTTTTATTCCTTATAGAAGAAAGTTACATATGATACAATACAATGGGGAGGGTACAACCTCTACTAGTGGCCCAATTATAGAGTACACATAAACTAAGGTAAATCAACCTCATGCCTAGGACTTCCCCAAAAACCTTGTACAAACCAATCCAAGAACTTCCACGGGTACACCTCCATAGTCTTGTTCCATCCTTCATCTCACCAAGGCAACACAAGTCGCCCCATTGCGCCCCTTCTTGGAACATCCATAGAACTCCTTTCCTTGTTCCTTCTTGAATGATTTGTGATCCTTAGCTCCATGAGGTGTCTTTTATTTATATGTTCCTTTCCCATCACTTAGAAATTCATATCATATGAAGTGGACCCAAATCACCTTAAGCTAACTCGTTCCATAGAACATCTCTGTCATGCCGGGTCCATGTCCAAGACGTCTCAAGCCCACAAGTCGTCCATCCTCGCAAGTCATCCACGTCGTCTTGTCTGCCAAGTCATTTCGATCATGTCAAGGTCATCCATCCATCTACAACTCATGTTCGCATCCAAGTGCGCTTAAGAAACCTAATGAAATCATGCCCAAGGAATGTGTGCCCAAGGGAGTACACCTAACAAGTGCGGTCCATGAAAAATTGTGCCTGAAGGCACCTCAACCACTCATTGCAATCCCCAAGTGCATATTTCCCACTCAACCAATCCATATAAGTCCCGACACTCCAAATCCTCAATTCTCTAGCTAAGTCTACCCCACTCCTTGGTGTGTCTAACTTGACTCATCCGTAGGATGCCCTGTTCATCTAAATGAGTGCCTAAGTATCCACATTCTATCTATAGCATGCCCCATCTGTCCGTAGGTTCAACCAAGTATTTGCAACCTATCCACACCATCTTGCCAATGGGATAAGACGTCCATTTGAAGTCTGCTTTTCCAAGGAAACCTCAAAATGTGTGCCTTGCCTCTGGGTCAAGGAATACTTATTGACCGAACTGTCGATCCACACTGATGTGATGGAGGTGGCCCACACTCCTCTAGGAGAGGGTCTTACATAAGGGATTTATGTCCCAACCATTATTTTTAGGGATAATAGGCTATGCATGTGGTGTCAAACCATGACAAAGAACTTATTAAAGGAATATTTGACCTACGAGAGAAATGTGGGCCTAATTTTGAGGATTGCATGTAGCAAAATTACTCTTACGACCCAAGCCATGGTTTGGGTCCCAAAACTAGGGACTTTAACCCTAATACATATATTTAAGGCCTAACTATGGATCTATAGGGTATATTTGGGGATCAATGGTTCTTGATTATATACATAGCCCCTAATTAGAGATCAAAAAAGCCTAATTAAAGACCTACATTAGGTAATGATTGATATAGAAGGCATACTTAGGGTTCTATATGGAATTCTTAGGGATATACATGGTATATTTATGGATTTGTACTAGCTAATTAAGAATCCACATGGATTTATTATAATCTCATGACCAAATAAGGGATCTACAACATGTGATTAAGAATATGCATGGCCTAATTATATCTCCTAACTCTATTTAATAAGTTTGTGATGAATCTATATGGACAATCATGTTGTAATAGTTTATATAATTGTGTCAATAAGTGCTATTGTAACCCTATATTAAGTTAATGATGTAACATGAGTAACATTGAGACATTGACTTGGCCAAGAGTTGACATTATATATCTATCTATCTATCTATCTATCTATCTATCTATCTATCTATCTATCTATCTATCTATCTATCTATCTATCTATCTATCTATCTATCTATCTATCTATCTATCTATCTATCTATCTATCTATCTATCTATCTATCTATCTATCTATCTATCTATCTATCTATCTATCTATCTATCTATCTATCTATATATATATATATATATATAAAGTTTAAAAGAACATGCTAGACAATAGGTTATTGATCTATCATCATATATTAAAAGAGTATGTCTAATAATTTTTTTTAACAAATTATATATTTTGAAATTTAATTTAATTTTTAATATTTTATTATTTCTCACTAAATATATTTCTATTTTTATAATATTTCAATATTATTAATATATCTAAATGAATTTATTTTTATTTTATAATAATTCATTGTTATTAATATATTAATAAAGATTATCATCAACTTACACTCACCCATAATTATATGATTTTATGTAAAACCATAAGAATTCTATGCACATGTATATTACAAAGCATCAAAATTATACAATTTTTTTTATTAAGATACATAAATTCCACATGCTCTAATGGAACTTTGACTTACTAGGAAACCACTACATGCTTTAATGGAACTTTGACTTAGTAGAAAACCACTACATGATGATAAAATAAAAATATATGAGGATGGTAGCGGTAAAATAAGTTTGTGAAACTATAACTCCTTGTTCGACAATCCCTATCCTCACGAATGAGATATATGACATATGGTCAAAGTCAAGTGATGGAATTTTGATCAAAATGATTATTCTTACTAAAGATGTGGGTAGATCACTATCCTCACCCATGAGCTTCCCACTATTAATGGACACATTTTGAAAATGTTCTTCCATATTTATTATAAGAAAACAAAATACCCAATATGAAATGACATGATTAATTATTAATTTATGTCATTTAAAATTTCGCCAATATGGAATCGTATCATATAAAGTGCAAAGGCAGAAATTTTGCGTAAGCAACGCCGATTCGGAATGATTTGAGTACGCTGAGATTCCAAAGAATCCATCTCGTGTTGGCTTGATACGCGGGAAGACGAGCTTCGGGGCGATTTATAATATGTTGAAAACGTTCCAAAGCCCTGTTGGAAAGGCAAATTTTAAGGATGATGATAAACTTCGAACTTCTTTAGTTGAAATTGGCGAGGACATTGGCAATTTAGTATCGAATTTCGCGTTAAAAGAAAAGGAAAGAATCTGCTTTAACATGTTGGATTTACTTTTCTACGAAGCGGAGGTGACATGATAACCGTAAAGCTGAAATCGAATGTCATCCACAGCCATAGATACCTTTACGATCTTTGAAGATTTAAAGGTACTTCATGGGTTTTCGTTTCTCCATGTGCAACTTTTTCGAGGTAAATTTGACTTCAATGAAGGTTTTGTAATTCCCTTTCTAGATTCTTATTCGTAGGCCTAGCTTTCAGGGTTCGAACTGCAATTCTTTGAAGCGATTTTTCAGTTTATGCGTTAGTTAATGTCAATTTGACACTTTATTTTGAAAATTAAAGCATGCAATGTTTGAAATATGCTTTCCAAATTGTTCTTGGCCTTGGCTTTATGGTCATTTTCTAGTATTGATTAGATAAGCTGGGAAAGAATATCGAAGTTTCGGGCCGACACTGAATCGAAAAAAGCCGAATCTTTGCTTCCTGACCAAAATGCGTAAAAGATTATAACTTTTTTCTCTGGTTAATAATTTGCGTGTTCAACTAAATTACTGACTCTAAATAACCCTAAATTACATTGTAGGAGACCGATCTTTCTAATTCTCAGCACCTAATTGCGTGTATCGTGAAACTTTACACTATTTTCGCTGCAACGATATGTTTAATCTTTAATTTCATTTCTTCTCAGCGCCACTGCTTTTCTTGCAGTCGAAAATGCGCAGATATTGTCCTTGAAAGCACATTGGAATATTTTTTCTGCTTGGTAGAGTCTGCATCGTAATTCACGCAGGAGGAATGTCGACGGTAACGGTTCCACAAAATTGCCCTTCCCCGAGCCAGGATTGCCAAGAGATTCAGAAGGCCCTGAAAGGTGAGTTGTCTCTGTAAGCTTCTTTCGCTGGGCTGGTTTTCCAACAAGTTTGACCTTAAATCAATCATATCTATTCAATCATTCACGTTTGGCTGTGTTATACCTAAATTTTTGCAATGTCTACGATTTGAAAGAGCTTTGAAACCGTAAAAATGGCTAGAGCGCCTAATCCTCTAGGCATTTTACAGAAATATAACCCATCCATATGCAGCGATCTCGATTATTTTGAAGTTTTAGTATGAAACCCTTTTTGTCAATGGCTGTATCGTATAACGACAGATAAATATATGCTCATAGGCAGGGGAGTAGATGAAGAACGCTTGGTAAAGATTTTAGCTCATAGATCTGCCTCCCAGCGGAAAGAAATAAGAGAGATTTATCAAAGAATGTACAAGGAGGATCTTATCAAGCTTTTGGACTCTAAGCTTCATGGCAAGCTACAGGTACAAACTGTATTTCTCATTATGGGTTAAAGCATATTACTTTTCGATGCCTTGAATTAGTGAATACAAAGTGCGCCGTAATTTTGGACAAATGAAATAATCATATCCAGTTTCCCTTGGAGCTTTCCAAGCTTTGTGTAACTCTGTATTTTCCATTGCCTAATAAAACATTAATTTACACACAATCAAAAGTGGGCAGTTAGCTGAAAAATTAGCATATTAACACAGTAAACATATAATGTCAGTTATCTCTTACTTGAAACAGGATGCAATGATTATGTGGATGCTTGATAGTCCAGAACGAGATGCACTGATTATGCACAGAGCACTGAAGAGTTGGTGCAAAGACTACAATGCTCTTACAGAGGTTATCTGCACTCGAACTACAAGAGAGGTAGCTGCTATTGCAGCAGCATATCGAGCTAGATACAAGAAGGATCTAGAAGAAGATATTGCGTCAGAAACAAGCGGTATGATCACCAAGGTACTTTGGTGTATTTACCATTTTTTTTGCTATTAAAGACGTTTCCCATGGAAACCCCCATTCTCACATCAAGATTTCTTGATATCGCTGATTGCAGCTGCTGCTGGCATTGATATGGTCATCTCGCTCTGCTATATTCAATGTTAATTTGGAGTTGGTCAGATCTGATGCAAGATCACTTTATGAAGCTGGAAGTACAGGATCTATCACAAATGGAAGAACCATTTCCGGTGCATTCAGTATGAGGAGCAGAGAACATCTCCAAGCTACATTGGAATGTTATCAGCAGATCTTCGGCCAAGATCTTAAAAAGGTTAGTACTGCGAATTTCCTGTTTATTAATGTTCTGGTGCATCAATTTTCTCAATGCTTTTTATGAGGAAAATAATTTCCTACACCAAAAGCCTTTACAGCCTTTCCAGAAGTATACATATCTTTTCCTCTTGTCTATAACTCTCTTCACAGTCTTCACCCAAATAAACTTCTCCTGGGCAGTGGCCTTCAAATCGATTCTCCTTCCCTGGTCGAGAGTCTTCAAGGAATTTCCTCTCTTTCATCACCACTTTCTACTTGTCGTTCTACTATTAATATGATAGTTGATTGATTATATAATGGTTGATGGTTTATTATATAGAACATATTATATAAACACACATCTAACTTGATTTAACATCTTCCATATAAGGATGTATTTATCTTTGATTATATTAAGGATGTATTTATCTTTGATTATATCATTCCCTATTCTAATCAATTACTCAATTACTCATATATTATAAAGACTTGTTTTAATATACTTTCCCTTTTATATAAAAAGGGAATAGATTTTAAAAAAATGAAAATGTTGGAAATATGTAGTTTCGGATAATATTACAAAATCCAATTATTCATATTATAAAAACTTGATTTAATATACCCTTCTTTTTATATAAAAACTAAATATATTTGAAAAAAAATTGAAATATGTAAACTATATAAAAACTAAATAGATTTGAAAAAAAATTGAATATGTTGGAAATATGTAAACTAAATAGATTAAAAAAAGATTGAATATGTTGGAAATATGTAGTTTAAGATAGTAGTACAAAATCCTCATATTTAATAAGATGTAGTTTCACTCTATTTTTTTTATTATCCATCACATTTTTAACTTATCAAATCTTGAGATGTAAAATGATTCTAGGTGAGATTTGGCAATGGGCTTTGAATTTATCAATCTTGAGATGTAAAATGATTCTAGATGAGATTTGACAATGGGCTTTGAACTTATCACATTTTTAACTTATCAAATCTTGAGATGTAAAATGATTCTAGATGAGATTTGGCAATGGGCTTTGAATTTATCAATCTTGAGATGTAAAATGACTCTAGATGAGATTTGGCAATGGGCTTTGAACTTATCAGTCTGCATTTTCATGTATTTAAAAAAAAAGAAGTGAAAAAACATATTTAAAATGAAAAATAGATATAAATGTAGTTAATTTTTTATTTATTTTTAACAGAAATTGGGCAAAAATATATTAAAAAATTGTGAAGAAATGCAAGAAGAGTACATAGTCTGTGTTACAAAAGTTGCAAAATTCAAAATTTACTCCCCTGAATTCTCCAAGAAGGAAATGAAGAGAAGGGATAGTGCTTACTAAAACGCTAAAGCCTATTTGAGTTGCTATGGTGAAAACCATGCAAAAAGATCCTAGTAATAGCATAAAAAAACACTGCATACACTTAAATTTTGGTATGGTCCGGTGCAGGGAAGTCTACCTCTGTTGGAGGCCACAGGTCGAGGTCCAGTCGCGGGCGTGGTCCTAGCGAGGAGGCCTCATCAGAGATGAAAGTGTTCAGGGAGGGTGTGGGCGACGCAGGTCCAACCACCAATTGGAGTGCCTCTATATGTTGTCTTAGAGCTTCACACTCATACCTGTTTCTTTGTTGTTCACTCCTGTGCTAGATGGTAATCTCTGTGATGGATAAAAGTTGTGTAGAAAGGACCCTGAGCTGCAATTGGAGAGTCTGGACCATGCTTACCAGCTCATCGTGCTCTTCCACTAAAACCATTCTCGGTGGTTGCCTGTTCATCTTGCCTAAATTCCTTGCTCTATCCGACTGGAATACACAGGTATTAGTGCGCTTATGAGGAGTGGACGCGGCTCTGTTCTTCGCAGGGATGGGAATGCTAGCAAGATGAGTCGCTCATGTTATAATATGCGCCATCATCCTTGATTGATTCAAGGAACTTAATCAATTTCCCAGGATTTGCCACGAATTGTAGCTATGATTGCTTCTAATGCTGGGATCCTTCACCTCGCCTGAACTTAATGCACAGTACACTTTAGACGTCATGCTGAACATGTTCACCTCACTCCAGTCTTTGCTTCCACGCACAGGAGCTGTCTAAGGTACATCGAAAAGACTTCCCAAGTCGGGGGAGGGGTAGATAAGGTGCCACAGGACATGCGCTGAGGTGAGGGAGTGGGTGCCAAAGTGTCGAGAGGTAAGGTGGGGCAGGTGGAGGGGGATTCAAAGCCACGTGCTGAGGTGAGGGGGAGGGTGGTTAGGTGTCGAAGGAAGGGATTTGAATCCAGAAGGACATACGACCCAAACCGTGGCCCATTTCGCCATTGTGGCCCATACGATGTGCTGAGTGGGCGGAGGAGTTGACTGCCGAAAGTCTAAAGTCATGGGATGGGCGTGTAGAGAGCAAGTCCATTAACCAATAATGAGCATTGCTCCGGATCAATTGCCAGGTTTGCTTGAGCGTCGGTCGGAGGATTATTTCGTTGAAGGACATGGAAAAGGGAGATATTTTGGAAGAGCTTGAGAGTTGTCAAAATTCTTTGGAGAATGGATTTTAAGTGGAGATTTGGGGGGTGGGACCCTTTGTGTACATGTCCTATGATTATCTTTGAGTCCCCAATCACCGAAAGGGAGTGTATGTTCCTGCTTTTGGCGAGATGAAGACCTTGGTACAGAGCATAGGCTTCATCTTGATTATTTGTAGCGATGCCCAGGTTCCAATGAAAAGAGAGCACTTGATTTCCTTGTGGGCATATGATGATCCCTCCCCCTCTTGCCACCCCGGGGTTTCCTTTAGAGGCTCCATCAAAATAGAGAATGTAGGTCATTTCTTATTGCACTAGCATAGGTACTCAGTGTCTTCATGAAGCTGCCAGGAGGATCTAGAGGGAGAAGGGGAAGGGATTGTGGGAGAGGGGGAGGGGAAAAAATAGCAGATCCAGTCCTATTCTATGGTGGAGGGGGGGGTGAAAGAGAAGGTTTTGGGCTTGGAAAGAAAAAATTCAGCTAGGAGGCCTACGACTTTTTTAGCTACAAGATCTGGGGGAGAACAAAGATTAGAGAAGATGATTTGATTTATGGCGAGCCAAATTTTCCAGCAAATGTACTTGGGTAGGGATTTATACAAGGCTTTGAAGAGTGGGTTATTCTTGAAGGTTCCTTGATAAAGGGAGGATCAATTTGAAAAGAGATCTCTGGGTTGGATTGACCATCTGATTCTCGAGTGGAGGCTTTGAAGAGTTGTTTTCCACACCATGATAGTGAAAGGGCAAAGTAGAAAGATGTGTTGAGAGGTTTCCAACACCTTGCCACAAATCTCACATCTAAAGGGACCGTGGATGTTTCTTTTAAGAAGATTTTCTTCTGTTAGCAATTTGCCATGGGCTAATATCTAGCAAAAGGAATTTAGTTTGGGTGGACTATCATTGGTCCAAAGAAAATTCCATAGTTTATCTTTTGGGGGGAGATTTGTTTGGGAGAGGAGTTGTGAATAGCCTTGCTTAACAGAGTATTTTCCATTCCCCCATCCTCTCTTATCTTTTAGGGTGGTATGTATGGGGGCACAACCTTTTAGTAGAGTTTGTATCTGAAGCATTGCATCTTGGAGATTGCTTGGAATATTTTGTAAATTCCATCCTATCCAATCTCCCCTGTTTACATTCCAGGAAGAAATATCCGAGATATGCTTCTTGCCTTGCATGTCAAGCCAATTGATGAGTGGTCGTAGATGCATATGCTGCTAGAGAGGTTACTTACCGATGATGCTATCTGCCCCTATGAGAATCTTTCGACCATTTCTAGGAATCCAAGTGAGATGGATTTGTATGAGAGGGATGGAGGTAGAAAGAAGCTTCCCTATTGGTGATCCACTGTTCAGGGAGTGGTGCTGATCTAAATATCTGAGCATGTCCCCAACTAGATATTTTTTTTTTAGGACTTGCTTCCACCAATGATTTCTTCCTGAAACAAGATTCCAGGGAATTTTTTCTCCCATTGCCAAGTTGGAAAGGGTAGGATATTTGATGCCCAAACCTCTATTTTCCTTGGGATGCTTTACAATATCCCACTTTATTAGATGGAATTTTTTCTTGTCTGTTTTCCCTCCTTCCCAGAGAAAGCGTTGGAGGAGACTAGAGATTGAAGATTTAACATTCTGAGGAGCCAGAAGAGAGGAGAATTGAAAAATGGGGAGAGCAGAAAGAACTGATTTTATTAACACAATACATCCTGCCAAATTGAGCCAAAAGGCTCCCCAATGATCCAACTTGTTTTTGAGCTTTTCAAGAATTTGATTCCAGGCTGAGTTTGGAAGATATTTGAGACAAATCAGAATGCCAAGGTATCTAAAGGTTTGCCATTTTTCAATAAGAGGAAAATGAAAGATGTTTGCTATTAGGTGAGTATTTCTTAGAGGAGTGTTCCAAGCATAGACATTGGATTTGGCGCTATTTATGAGAGCTCCCAAGGATTGGGTCAAGTTTTCTAGAGCAGTTTTGAATCTCTTGGCCATGACAATGGAGGCGCCTCCAATGAGGAGAGTGTCATCAACAAATTGAGAGTGATTTATTCTCTTCACCCTTGGAGCTATTTTGATGTCAGGAATGGCTTTGGAGGTTCGATCCTTTTCCAATTTCCTACCAAGGGTTTCGACCATGATTATGTAGAGGAGGGGGGAAAGCGGACAACCTTGCCTTATCCCTCTTGAGATTTTGAAGAAGCTTGTCAGGTGTCCATTGATCAGTGGGGCTATCCAAGGTGAGGAGATACAAGCTCAGACCCAAGCTATGAAATCAGAACTAAAACCAAATTTCTTCAGAACTGCAAACAAAAAGGTGTGCCTTACCCTGTCAAAAGTGTTGGCCATATCAGTTTTGATAATCATTCCTTGGTCTCCTCGGTCCCTGCTGGAGTGCATGTCTTCTTGAACCAATATGATGTTGTCAATCATTTGTCTTTTTTTGACAAAGCCACTTTGGTTTGGAGAGATGAGCTTATGCAAGAGAGGCTTGATTCTATTGGCTATGACTTTAGTAATGAGCTTATAAGAGACATTGCATAAGGAGATGGATCTAAATTTAGAGGAGGAAGGATTAGAATCCTTTGGAATAAGGGCCAAAAAAGTGGAATTTGTACTACCCCCCAACTTTGTGGATTTCTGAACATACTGTATCATCCTCAAGAGATCTCTTTTAATTATATGCCAACATTTTTGATAAAAATGTGAGTTGAAGCCATCTGGTCCTGGAGCTTTGTCTGGGTGAAGCTGGAACAAGGGCTCATGGAGTTATTTTTCTGTAACTTCCTGATTTATCTTAGTGTTATCCTCCTTATTGACAACGTTTGAGGTGTTTAGCAGCAGATCCGCTTGGATGTTGAGGTCTGTAGTGCCATCCTCAGTTAGAAGTCGTTCAAAATGAAGTTTGGCTTATGCTTGTATTTGGTCGAAGTCATCAGTTTTTGTGCCATATTCTTTTGTGATTTCCTTCACTTTGTTCCTCCAGAGTCTATCTTTGGTTTGTCTCTGAAAGAATCTCGTGTTTATGTCTCCTGAATTTAGCCAGAGACTCTGAGATTTGAGCCTCCAAGTTTCCTCTTCCTCATGTAGGATTTTTTGATATTCAATGAAGACTTGCTGCTCTTTGAGAATAAGAGAGTGCGTGGTAGGTCCCTCTTCCATTACCAATATGTTTTCTTCCATTTCCTTAATTTTCCTGTTTTTTGCTTCTTGTTCTTTTTCTTTGTTGCTCTTCACCCAGTGTTTTAAGGCTGTCTTGACTCTTTTTAATTTCTATTCCCAAATTTAGTTTGGAGAGCCTTGAATCGAGCAGTTCCAGGCATCTGAGACAGTATCAAAAAAGCAAGGATCTAAAATCCATAGGGGGTTGAATCTGAAGGGGATGAGGCCAATATTATCAAGGGGGGAGAGGGTAAGGGTGATAGGTTTGTGATCAGAACTAGTACAGGTTATAATGCGAGAGCATGGTAGAAAGGAATTGTCAAGGAAGGAGTTGCTTAAGAGAAACCGATCCAGACGAGCAGTGATGCGGCTCGGTCCGAGCCGTCTGTTTGACCAAGTGAAGTGGCCGTTAGAGGGATTTATGTCAAGTAGGTGCAAGGAGGATATAAGATCCTCAAGATGCTCACGAGTGGGGTCCCGTACTCGAGAACTCCCTTTTTTTTCTTTATGGTGGAGGGTAGTGTTGAGGTCTCCAACTATTATGAGATCTTTGAGGTCAAGACTATCTTGGAGGTTTTGAAGGGAGGACCAGCAGTCGATTTTTTCATGATAGATTGCAGGCATATGAACATTGATAATAGTTAGAGTCTTACCTATTGGTAGATGGAGAAGTGAAGTTTTAATCCAGTGAATCACAGACTGTCAGGATTGGAGAGAGAAAATATTAGGATTCCATAGGGTGCAGATTCTACCCGAGGCTCCTATTGCGCTGACCACTACGCCTTTGCATGTTCGCCAGATGTAACTACTATCAAGATAGAGAATTTGTAATAGCTTCTTAAGTATTGGTACAAGGCCCCATGCACTAAGAAAAGAGTGCCTAAAGACCCACCTAGACTATTTGGTTTTCTAGGACCACATGAGCTGCCTTATCAACCTAGCTCTATTAGGGAAAACCATAATAGGTCCTACCACTAGACATTGTAGTAGTTTCATGAATGGTGGGATTGTGCACATAGTTTGACTCCTAGGCCTCAACGCACTGGAAAATAGTTCCCTACATTGACATTTGTTATCTCATAGGGGATCGAATACCTTGGAGCTACCCACTAATGGGTTGGACTTTGTGGTATTAATTGAGATCCTTCAATGACTAGATAGGGAAAGGTCTAGGATGACCATGACCAACCTTCTCATGTGGCTAGTTTGGTTATAGGCTAGTGTTTATTGCTCAGATGTATGCCCTTTATTTTATTTTTTATGAATTTGACTGAGATTCTATGATGGGGGGTGTTTTGGCATAAACTAGCCCTACTTTTTTAGTTTTGGAATTGCTAGTGGAGGTTGAATTTGCATCCCAGCCTATTTTGTATTAAAGTAGGTACATATTTTCAATTAATAGAGTTTAAAAGAAGCTTTGATTCAAAAAATATGTAATCTACATATAACTTCTCCCTCTCGAAAGTATAGAGAAGGTGAATGAGAAGGCGAATGAGAGGGAGGATGGGGAGGAAGTAATCTCCATTGGGGTTGGAATACAACAAAGAAAATGAGACCTACTAGGTTAAAACAATTTCAAGAAGTAAACTTTGTTAAACTAGAATTGCAATAGTCGACAATAGTGGTAAAGTTCCCATAGTTAAAGAAAGAGAAGGTGACAAAGTTGATAAAGATGAAGGTGGGTATAAGTTGTAACCTACAAAACAAAATATTAAAGCTAATAAAGAGGTAAATAAATAAGATAGGAGTTTGGAAAATAAAGAAAAGAAGAAAGAAAATTGTAATTATTCAATCATGATTTGTTGAACAGGATGCTTAATTTTTCCAACATGTGGAGTCTAATGTAGAAGCATCCTTGGACAAGTAAGGTATCATACATAAATTTTAATTTATAGGTATATGCAGAATTCTTAGAATAATTTCCAATTCAAATTTCAAGATCTATGCATGTCTACTTTTCCCTAGGCATGCATTTTCTTGAATTGTTGAAATAAAAGAAATTTCATTTATCAAATGGAATCATGGATTAATATAAAAAGAGTTCATGTATAATTGAATTT
>JZKD02S1774531.1:663833-680239 GCA_000966675.3 Picea glauca
AAACTTTGTTAAACTAGAATTGCAATAGTCGACAATAGTGGTAAAGTTCCCATAGTTAAAGAAAGAGAAGGTGACAAAGTTGATAAAGATGAAGGTGGGTATAAGTTGTAACCTACAAAACAAAATATTAAAGCTAATAAAGAGGTAAATAAATAAGATAGGAGTTTGGAAAATAAAGAAAAGAAGAAAGAAAATTGTAATTATTCAATCATGATTTGTTGAACAGGATGCTTAATTTTTCCAACATGTGGAGTCTAATGTAGAAGCATCCTTGGACAAGTAAGGTATCATACATAAATTTTAATTTATAGGTATATGCAGAATTCTTAGAATAATTTCCAATTCAAATTTCAAGATCTAKGCATGTCTACTTTTCCCTAGGCATGCATTTTCTTGAATTGTTGAAATAAAAGAAATTTCATTTATCAAATGGAATCATGGATTAATATAAAAAGAGTTCATGTATAATTGAATTTATAACTTGGTGCAACTTTAAAAACCTTATTTAAATCCCTAACATGGATAGTTGAAATGAACCCTAAGCATGTGTTTAGTGAAACAAGGCAGTGTTTCTCAATTTCATACATAAATGCAAAACTTTCCCCCCTCTAACGCATCCCCCTGAGTCTCCAATCCCCCCCTCCACACCGCCTTCACCCTCTCATTCGCCTTCTCTTCTTGAGGATGACGACCCAGAACAAAGCTCGGAAGAAAACTCTAATTCTAATACACATGCTTCCCTCATCAGAAAAGTTGGAAGGAAGTCAAACCTGCACAAAAGGGAAGCTTCGGCCAGGAAGGAAATTGAACTTGGGAAGCAAACAACTATGGATCAACATGCCAGAAAAGAAACAAGGCAGACCAGGAATCAAAGCAGACCCAACCCCCATAAAGGGGGAAACCCTAATCCTTCTAAATGATAAAAGTGATCTCCTGGAATTGCAAAGGACTAGGGAGCCGACATAAGCTCTCGTTAATACACGATCTAATTAAAGCAGAAAACTCGCAAGTCCTCCTATTTCAGGAGACAAAAAGGAAGGATATTGATATCCTTCAGGATAGTAGTTATAGTAGTTATAGTAGTAACTACTATCCATGTTCAATTATTTTGAAAAAATAGTATTATGTATCGAATGTTTAAATTGATATTTTCCTATATAATTTCAAGTTTCAAGTGTCCCCTTATTCTTAAAAATGGGTAATTTCTCATATTTGAGAGAAATTATGGTTAGGGATATGAGTTTGTTTTCCCCTTTATAGCAAAAAAATTACCTATATTCACAAGGGATGTCTAAAAAATGACAATTTCTCATCTTTGGGAGAAATTATGGCTAAGGATTTGAGTTTCTTCCCCCCTTTATAGCAAGAAATACTACCCATATTCACAAGGGATGTATATGAGTATGAAGAAGCACATAATGATTTGTTGTTGTATTACTATGATTTCAATAAGATGAAAAGAGAATCCCACATGGTGCATGTATTTCTTCATACTCTCTAGGAACATGTAAGCTTATGGTACATTTCATTACATGAGTGTAGTGTTTCATATTGGTTGAATTTGAGGGATGAACTCCTATTATAATTAACAACAATTATATCTTAATTTAAACGAGGTATAGATACACATGATCTGTATAAATATGATTGTGATAATGCATCTCAAAAGGAGACTCTTTATAAATAATTCCATGAGAGTATACCCTATAGCCCATTTGGAGACCTTCCTATTTTTAGCTGGGAAGATGTCTTGGATTCTTAGAAACATTTCAATGGGTTTTCTACCTTTTTTACAAACACAAATTTATTTATGAGCATACATTATTTAATGAAGCATGGGCTAAAATCATAGTCACACAACATAAATTATCAAAGGTCAGGTTATTTGTGTAGTCACAAATAATGCTTTGAATATAAATTAACACATTAATAAAAAAAATACACACAAAACTCATCAACGCATGATTATGTAATCTTTTATTCAATGGAAATGGCTCATTTCTCAACTTTATTACATTCACAGGACCATCACAATTTCTAGATTTTATGTTGGCCCAACTCTAGAAGTTTAATCTATGATAGTTGAAAGGCCCTTTGTTCATTTACAAACCTCATATATATGCTTGTTGTATTTTTTTCCTTTCGTTGACCCAATTGTTCAAATTCAACTCTTCATATTCTAATGGCTTTTAAAAATTCACCAAGAACAAAAATATATTTTACTATATTACAATTTTTTACAATTTTTGGGCAAAATGCCTCATTAAACGCACTCCATTTATGAATGAAGATCCATGTCCACATGAAATACTTCAACATAATAATCATACAATCCATCATGCTTAAAATGTACACAACAATGTCAAAATTTCATTAATTGGTCAAAAGTCCAAGTTTGTTGTTAAAATAGGGTACAAAGTCGTCGAAGAGGTCTTAGAAAAATGTATGTCAAAATTTGTACAAGTGTCCTTTTGAGAAAGTGAAACATAATGTCCAAATATTTTCACATTTTCAATAAAATCCATATTTTAGAATTTTCAAATTCAACTCTGTTTGCCCGTATCAAATAAACCAATTTAGAAAGTTTTGCATTTATGTATGAAATTGAGAAACACTGCCTTGTTTCACTAAACGCATGCTTAGGGTTCATTTCAACTATCCATGTTAGGGATTTAAATAAGGTTTTTAAAGTTGCACCAAGTTATAAATTCAATTATACATGAACTCTTTTTATATTAATCCATGATTCCATTTGATAAATGAAATTTCTTTTATTTCAACAATTCAAGAAAATGCATGCCTAGGGAAAAGTAGACATGCCTAGATCTTGAAATTTGAATTGGAAATTATTCTAAGAATTCTGCATATACCTATAAATTAAAATTTATGTTTGATACCTTACTTGTCCAAGGATGCTTCTACATTAGACTCCACATGTTGGAAAAATTAAGCATCCTGTTCAACAAATCATGATTGATTAATTACAATTTTCTTTCTTCTTTTCTTTATTTTCCAAACTCCTATCTTATTTATTTACCTCTTTATTAGCTTTAATATTTTGTTTTTTAGGTTACAACTTATACCCACCTTCATCTTTATCAACTTTGTCACCTTCTCTTTCTTTAACTATGGGAACTTTACCACTATTGTCGACTATTGCAATTCTAGTTTAACAAAGTTTACTTAGTTTACTTCTTGAAATTGTTTTAACCTAGTAGGTCTCATTTTCTTTGTTGTATTCCAACCCCAATGGAGATTACTTCCTCCCCATCCTCCCTCTTATATTCAATAGTCAATTCTTGTTGATCAAGATTGTCTTCATTGCTTGTTGATCAAACTTGTCTTCATTGTCCTAGACCGTACTATTTTTTTATCAACATTAGATTCACTTCCATTTTGCATGTCTTCATTGTCTTCAACTACAAAATATTTTCTTTATGTAATTAATTATAATACAATGTCATTAAAATATATAACCAACACTTTTTTCAAAAACATTTCTTTTATAGTACCACTAGTTTTCCACTATGTTTTAATATCTTCAATCTTGCAAGGTATCACTGTGCAATGTTCATCAAATCTCATTTTTTCAACTGGATTCTCTTGCTCTTCATATTATGTTGTACTATCAACATATTTCACATAATGGGGATGATGCAAATCCATCATAAATGCCTTCAATAACTCTTCGTCTCTATGTCAATCTTATGTGATTTATCATCGTCATATGCCATAGTATTGTTTGTACCCACCCTAAAATCAACATACATATTATAGACTTCAAGAAACTCCATAAAAAGTACATACTCCTTGATATATTCTAGCTGCACTCATTTTACTATTGAAACACATTTATGATATGCTTTTGGGATGATTCCAATCACATGCTCCTTAATATATTCTAGCTGCACTCATTTTACTATTGAAACACATTTATGATATGCTTTTGGGATGATTCCAATCACATGCTCAAAATATATAACATTTTCACTTCTCTTTTGCAATCTACTAATGTATCCCTTCTCCATATTAAGTAGGGTAAAATCTTCATTAGCATATGGAAGAAAAACTTCATTCAACATATTTCTTCACTTGATACATTCTTCTTTGTGCAAATTACTACCATGTCCATCTCCATACACACATTCTTCATTCAGTCTTTTTCTCTCTTGATTACTTCCACCAACACTCTCTTCTCAACTTGTAAATCTATCTGGAAAGTCTCTTCTAATATTTCAATTACTTCCAATACATAACCAAAATAGAACATAACTTACCATAACCATCTCATCAAAATTATGGACCTTGTCATTTATTTTTATTTTTCTGTTCATGTAATAACCCAGTTTTGAGTCCCTAGATTAATAATGCATTTTTGTTTATTTGATGAAATGTTGAAGTTCCTGTAAAGTTGAAAAGGCCAAAGAGCCTATACATGTTGAGATTCAACAAGAAGATCCTAGTGAAAATTATGCACCTACACTAGGATGGAGCCTCAAGCTATTTTTAGGTGGAAGTCTATTTTTAGATGATGAGCAAATTCTATTTATAGATGATGTCTATTTATAGATGGTGAGCGAATTCTATTTATAGATGTATGTCGACTATTATTATCCCTTAATAATATTTGAACAATAAATATTAATCTATTCTCAATGAGCACTTGGAAATAGTTAATTGAAGTGGAAAATCGGTTAGCTATAGGAAATTCGAGTTCAAAGGTTGGTTGGTGGGACATGCAATTCGAATTAGTTTCAACTGAGTGATTCGAAGTTGTAACAGAGTTGGATGTGTAGTTATGTTAGTTGTAAAGTAGTTTAACTTAGTTAAGTGAGTTAAGATCAGTTGTACTAGTTGTAACTGAACTTACACTAGTGAGAAATCAATGAATTTATTATTAATTAATTCAAAATCAGTGGTCTCACATGCAACTAAAGATTTACCATTGTTAACTACATGCATGTCAGATCCAGTGGAGACCCAGTTGATATGAAGGTGAAAGGGACAGTTTGACAATCAGTTGTGACTTTAGTGGGTGCACTCATGCAACCACACACACATTGGATGTGCCCATGAGTATTGCACAACCTAGGCAAGAGGAATTTCATTCATTGCAGGGATTTCCATTAGTAGGGATTGCGCAGAGGAGGCAGACTGTCTGGAGGCGATAAATTGGCACATGAATTTGCCAATTTTTGTACTATAGTGTGAGACGATTGTATATTGTACTCATAGCTCTTCGATTAGATTTTTGTATGAGATTGTTTCATGATCCATAATATATACATAATATATGATAGTGGGTTTTTAGTTTTATGCTTTCCTAGTAAAACATCTGTGTTATGTGTGATTGATCTTTCTTCTTGATATTTCAATTGGCGATCGTGTTTTAAATTCCGCAAGAATATTTGTAGAAGTGATTATGTATTTAACAGTGGAATATACTTGTTAGATCAGGGGAATCCAGGCAATACATAATTTGTATTGAAATTTCTACATGGTATCAGAGCGCAGAAGATTGCAGAAGCTGAGTTTGTGATTGGATAGAATTTGAATTTGCAGAAAGACTTTCTTGGTGCTATAGATGATTCAAGATCAAAATGGATTTCAATGCCTTGAGGTTAGAGTATGCACTCGAGGGTAGCTGAACTACATTTCTTGGAAGGACAGGATGGAGGCAGTACTCGAAGACAATGGCTTAAAGGATTTCATTGACAAAGATGTTCCTAAGCTAGATGCTACAGACATTGCAAATCTTGATGCATGGCAAAAGAAAGTGGAAAAGATGAGGAGGATCCTGTTGGAGGGAGTATGAGACCACATTGTCTCAAGCCTCCATTGGAAAGTCACATCATATGTAATGTGGAAGACTTTGACAGATATATTCCAAAACAGTAGCGACCATAGGAAATTGGCACTTAAGATAAACTCAGGAAGATCAAGATGGAGAAGGGTGACTCCATTCCAAAATATCTCACAAAGTTTGTCCAATGTCGGGATGAGTTGGGAAGTGTGGGAATAACAATCGTTGATGATGATTTGGTGAGCTTGGATCTCCTAGGACTTCCCAAGAATTAGCATAGTTATCAAGACTTTGTCAATGGAAGGGAAACATTGCTAGATTGGGAACGACTATGGTCAGATCTAGTGCAGGAGGAGTTCAAACATAACACCAGAGATGGCTCTTTATCAAAGCATGATGATGAATAGGATTGTACTTTGGCTGCCAAGGCAAGGAAAGGGAAGGGGAAGAAATTCCATTCAAAATCCGAGTCTAAAGGCAAGAAGCTGGATTTGTCCAAAGTGAAGTGTTTTCACTGTCACGAACATGGGCATCTCGCTACTCACTGTCCACAGAAGAAGAAGAAGAAGAAGAAGGCTGCTGGAGCTGCAACTGGTGATACCCTTGCCTCGCAATTTGAACTTGACTTCTCCTTGATCGCATGCATGATGTCAAGTGCATTGGGATCGGTGTGGTATTTGGATAGTGGCGCTTCCTTCCACATGACGAGAGATAAGGAGATTTTCAGTGACTTGGAGGGGAAAGATCTCAAAATGCATATAGGATGGGCGATGATGGATGATACAATGCGATTGGAATTGGTACCATTACCTTTCAGAGGGAGTCAGGTAAACCATTTCAATTGAAAGATGTTATGCATGTTTCAGGTTTGAAGAAAAACTTGGTCTTAGTCGCAATGTTGGAGGACAGAGGCTATGACTTTGTTTTCAACGATGGTAAATATTTTCTGCGACATAAAACAATGGGTCAAGTCAAGAAGATAGGGATTCGAGTTAAGAATCTCTACAAGTTGGAGGTAGATAGTTGCACTGCCATGATGGGAAAGGTAGAAAGAGTGGTGAGCCGAGATGAGGGAAAATTATGGCACAGGAAATTGGGCCATATTCATCATGGAGCCTTGAAAATCATGCAACAAATATCTACTGGACTTCCAATGGGAACACTTGCTCAGTTAGATCAGTGCAAGGGTTGCACCATGGGGAAGTATGTAAAGTCCACCTTTCATGAAAAGGAGAATCATGCTTTGGTGATCCTGGAAAGAGTTCACACAGACGTGTGTGGACCATTATTGGTTGATTCAACAACAAAACATAAGTATTATGTTATTTTTGTTGATGACTTTTCTTATAAATGCTGGATCTTCTTCATGCAGAAGAAGGATCGAACATTCTCAAAGTTCTGTGAGTTTAAAGCATTGGTGGAGAAAGAGTCGGGGAAGCAAGTGAAGGCTCTAAGGAGCGATAATGGTGGAGAATACATCTCTAACAATTTCAAAGACTTTTGCAACAAATAAGGAATTAGAAGAGAACTCATAGTGCCTCATAACCCACAACAAAATGGGGTCGCAGAGAGGAAGAACAAAATGATTGTGGGTGTAGCACGAGCGATGTTGCATGATCAGGGCCTACCAATGCATTTGTGGGTGGAAGCATACCACACTACAGTTTATGTGAAAAACCATTATCCTCATAGAGTACTTGGCATGAGTACACCTGAAGAAGCTTTCACTGGTAAGAAATCAGATGTTTCTCACTTTAAGATTTTTGGTTCATCTATTTATGTGCATGTGACCAAGAATGCCAAGAAGAAGCTGGAGCTGACTGCTGAAGTTGGGATATTTGTGGTGTACACAAAAACACCCCATAATTATCGTGTGTATTTTCCTAACAGTAAGATGATTTTTATGCGACGGGATATAAAATTCGATGAGGGGAAAGCCATGCGGTTGTCGCTTGAGAGGGAGCTAGACTTGCATGCAGAGGAGGAACTGCTGGTTCCCAAAGATGAGTCTCAAAATGTTGATCAACCACATGAGGAGGTTCATGGAGTGGAGGAAGCCACTCATGCAGAGCCATCCATCAGAAATGGCAGAAAGCGCACCACAAAAGCTGATAGATTGAGACTAGATGATGCACAGAATGTAGGGGCCCCTACTTCATAGCATAGATAGAGACATTCTCCTGATCGATTTAATGGATACATGGCTCTCATGAGTAAATGTATTGTGACTGAACCATCTTCCTTTCAGGAAGCAGTGTAGGATCCCACTTGGGTTGATGCAATGGTGGAGGAGTATGAATCCATTGTCAAAAACAGTGCATGGGAAATTGTCCCAAGATCAGTTGACAAATCAGTGGTAGGTTCGAGATGGATCTACAAGGTAAATCAAGCCACTGATGGGAGTGTAGAGAAATACAAGGCCATATTTGTGGCCCGGGTATTCTCACAGATCGAGGGGATAGATTATGATGAGACCTTTGCACCTGTCGCAAGGTAATCTTCCATAAGATCCGTATTTTCACTCTCAACACAGATGGGCTGGCGCATTCATCAGATGAATGTAAAAACTGTGTTTCTCAATGGGATCATTGAGGAAGAAGTGTACATAGAGAAACCTGAAGGATTTGAGATCTTCAGCAGTGAGTCGCATGTGTGCTGACTCAAAAGAGTGTTGTATGGGCTGAAGCAAGCACCCTGTGCTTGGTACACTCAGATAGACAGCTATTTCACCGGACTGGGCTTCACCAAAAGTGAAGCGGATGAAAACCTATACCAAATTGTGGTGGAGGTTAAGATTTTAATCATTGTTCTTTATGTTGATGATTTAATACTAATTGGTGATGAGCAGCTGATACACTCATTAAAGGAGGACCTTGCAAAGGAGTTCGAGATGAAGGATATGGGCCTCCTTCATTATTTCCTTGGATTGCAAATATGGCAGTGAGATGGTGAAATTTTTATTTCTCAAGGAAAGTATGCAAGGGAGATACTGGGTAAGTTTCACATGGAGGGTTGCAAACCCATGGATACTCCTCTTCTAGGAAACTGGAATAAAGAGGATGCTACTTTTGGAGAGGTAGTGGATGCTACTGTTTATCGACAGTTAGTGGGTTCACTAATGTATCTAGTGAACACAAGACCAGACATTTGCTATGCGACTAACCAGTTGAGTCAAGCGATGGTTAAGCCTACCAAGCTCTTTTGGAAGGCGGGCAAGCATGTCCTGAGATACCTGAGGGGCACATCTAAGTATGACTTATGATACAGACAGATGGATGAGGTGAAGTTGCATGGATTCATAGATGCATATTGGGTAGGTAGCCCAATGGACAAAAAGAGCACATCAGGGGGGATCTTTAGTATCGGAAATACAACTGTTTCTTGGTACAACAGGAAGCAGAGATCCATGGAACTCAGTTCAGCGGAAGGGGAGTACATGGCAGCGATTCAAGCTACATGTGAGGCTATCTGGATAAGAAAGATCTTGGTTGGTTTGTTTGGTTCTCATTTAGATCCGACAGTGATTCATTGTGATAATCAAAGATGCATTAAACTCTCGATTAATCCTATGTTTCATGATAGATCTAAGCATATAGATATCCTGTATCATCATATCAGAGATTGTGTGCAGTGGAAGATCATGTTGCTTTAGTACATTCCTACAGAAGATCATGATGCAGACATTCTGACAAAGGCGCTCACCAGGAGAAAATTTGAATACCATAGAGATAGGATTGAAGTGAAGGATAATCCCTTTCTTGTTGAGAGGGAGTGTTGAGATTCAACAAGAAGATCCTAGTGAAAATTATGCACCTACACTAGGATGGAGCCTCAACCTATTTTTAGGTGGAAGTCTATTTTTAGATGGAGAGAAAATTCTATTTATATATGGTGAGTGAATTCTATTTATAGATGTATGTCGACTATTATTATCCCTTAATAATAGTTGGACAATAAATATTAATCTATTCTCAATGAGCACTTGGAAATAGTTAACTGAAGTGGAAAATCAGTTAGCTATAGAAAATTCGAGTTCAAAGGTTGGTTGGTGGGACATGCAAGTCGAATTAGTTGCAACTGAGTGATTCGAAGTTGTAACAGAGTTGGATTTGTAGTTATGTGAGTTGTAAAGTAATTTAACTCAGTGAAGTGAGTTAAGCTCAGTTGTACTAGTTGTAACTGAACTTACACTAGTGAGAGATCAGTGAATTAATTATTAATTAATTCACAATCAATGGTCTCACATGCAACTGAAGATTTACCACTGTTAACTACATGCATGTCAGATCCAGTGGAGACCCAGTTGAGATGAAGGTGAAAGGGACAGTTTGACTATCAATTGTGACTTTAGTGGGTGCACTCATGCAACCACACACACATTGGATGTGCCCATGAGGATTACACAACATAGGCAAGAGGAATTTCGTTCATTGCAGGGATTTCCATTAGCAGGGATTGCACAGAGGAGGCAGGTTGTTTGGAGGCAGTAAATTGGCACATGAATTTGCCAATTTTTGTATGACAATGTGAGACAATTGTATATTGTACTAAGAGCTCTTGGATTAGAGTTTTGTATGAGATTGTTTCACGATCCATAATATATGATAGTGGGGTTTTTATCTTTATGATTTCCCGGTAAAACATCTGTGTTATGTGTGATTGATCCTTCTTCTTGATATTGCAATTGTCGATCGTGTTTTAAATTCTACAAGAATATTTGTAGAAGCGATTATGTATTTAACAGTGGCATATAATTGTTAGATCAAGAGAATCCAGGCAATACATAATTTGTATTGAAATTTCTACAATACATGTAATACTTTGAACATTAATAATAAAATACATTTAAGTATAGAGGGGCTTCCGTAGTGCAACATATTAGATATTATTTTTGGGATTAACTGCATAGTGTAAGTCATTAATCTATGACCCATATCGTTATTCATTAATAAAATACATTGTTGGTTGCAAGACGGATAAAGACAAAGTTACAGGGGGCTATGATTCCATGAGAGAGGGGGCTAAAGGGAATAATCCTTTTATTACATTTTATTTACCCATCCTTGATTTTAGTGAGCACGGGGGGGTTACATGATATTCTTAAGGGGAGGCCGCATTATGCACTGTATTATTTAAACTCTTTTCTTTCTTGGTTTGTGTGGGGGTTGGTCATTCATTGTTACTTAATCATTTTTGGGTTATTCCTCATTCATTCATTTTTCTTGCTCACTCTTGTTCTAGGTTTGGACATGGAAAAATATTGTTGGAGGTAGAGAGCCATGATTACTTGGATGTAGGATCTATTGGTATTTCCAATAGGGAATGTATGCATGTGTGCATGAGATTGTTGATAGTTGTGAAAACACTATCCACAACTAAGAATCATTGGAGTTTCCAACATTGATATTTCCTAACCAATAGCACTTAGAGCCCTGGAAAGAGGTGGAACAACTTGAGGGACTGCATGGAAGAGAGGGGACTTCATCTCTTTGGGTTGTGCAAGCTAAAGGGGAAAGAGAGCTGGAAAACTAGGATTGTTGTGTAGTTGAGAAATTGTGAGAGTTTGATTTCTAGTTAGTTTGGGAAACTTAGAGCCATCCTAGGACCCATCCTTGTGGATTCATAGTTTTGGCTCAGGGAGTTTTGTTTCAGATATTTATGTGAAATCGAGCCTAAGGTTGGGTGGAATGTTCGATTTCTACAACCAGTTGGTGAAGCTATTGTTTAAAGATAAGTTCTCTTTGTTTTTTCTCTGTAAGTATATTCTATTATGTAAATTGTCTCTGTGATAAGTTGTGACATGCTTGATGTTGTTAATTGTTGTGCATGGCCTGTTAAATGGTTCTTTATAGTCATGCATGTTTCTTTTTAATTGCATGTGTGTGTAGCATTTCCTTTATTCATAAAATGGTATCATAAATTTGAATTCACCCAGGAAGGAGAATTTTAGAAGGACCTAGGTAGTGATGGGAAACTGGGTATGTGACAGATTGGTATCGGGATAGAAAGTGGTAGTAATGGGACTCATCTTGGAGGTTTTGGATCTATTACAATCCATCTACAACTTGTCACACCATAATAATTCTTGATTCTTCAATACATAACAAATCATCTTCAATTCCTAGAATTTTTCAATCTTCAAGTCTTCAAAGGTGTATGCCTTCACTCTACTTCCATAACTCTTCTAGATCTAAAGTTTCATATCAGTCAAGGAAATTCATCAAAGGTTTAATTCTCTTCACTTTCTTTTCTTCTACATTGAGAATACACTTTCTCTTTGCACTCTCAACTTCTTGAAGTCCATTAATTTCACTTGCTTTCACTATACTCTACCTTTTACTTGTGCATGACTACACACTTCCTTTGAACCTACAAACACAACACAAAACTTTTTAAAGTAAACAATATGCTTCCTTCACAACTTCCTTCAATGCAATCATCTTTTTTTTTTTTTTTCCTTCAACATCATTCTAGTTCTCTAGTTGATATCTCTTCACTAATACTTTCCTCAATAAAGAAATGAAAAAAAATGTTATATTTCCTTCATCACTATCAACATTTTTTACTCCATTATTTCATATGCCATGTTGTTTCAACAACATTTCATCTCTTCGTCTTTGTGATCCATTCTTTCATTCTTTCAATTTTCAGGATAAATTCTTTCCACAAGAATCCGTTAATCATGAACTCAACACTTTGTGATGCAACTCAACCTCCATGAAATTTCAACAATTTCTTAACCAAAATTGTCCTCACCTTCCATCCACCAATCAAATTTATTTCACAAGAGACATTCAATATTTCCATTTTCCTTAAAAGTTGAAACTTATTCTTACAACAAGTTTCTCCGTGCTATGATATTCCTTGATAGAGATTTCAAGTTTAACATTACTTGGACAATGTATTCATCCATAATATTCGTCAATATCATTTCTTTCTTCAACAATAACATGATATTTTGGATCATTTTCTTTCCTCCTTGAAGGGAACATTTCTTCAACATCTTCTTTACTTTTTAATTGTTGCTACACTAAAGCCTTATTGATATTTTCTTTCACTTCTATAATTTTTGGAACACTATCTAAGAATCTACTTTCATAATCTTCATGACCTTCCTCTATAACAATCTTAACACCATTATCTTTTTCAAGGATCATAGCTTCCAACCATCCTAATTCACAATTCCAACATTTTACAATTTTGTTCTAATCCATAACAACCATATCTGTCACATCTTCTTGATTCAATTTATGAAAATGGTGGTTGGATATTTCTTCTTGGACTTCATTTTGTCTTTGATCGTTCACTTTAATTGGGAATTATTGGACCACAATAGTATTATTGTCAATAACATCTTCATACCTTAAAGGTTATCATTCACAAAATCTTATTTGTCCTCATATTTTACTTTATATATTATTTTAGTTCTTCTTATGTCATCTTCAATATGTGTATACACAATTTCATGGGCTCTAAGACCTTCCTCAACGTTTTCTTCTAAATTTTTGGAAACAACAACATGTCAATAGCTCTAGAATAATCATGAGTACATAAAGGAACCTTTGGCTTCAAAATTTCTTCTTCCATCAATTGATATGTGATCTTTGGTGCAATTTCATCATCATATTCTTCTTTAGGAAAACATTATATCATAGGCTTTTCAATCTTCTTGATCTCTTCTAGATATTTTGCAACCTCTTCTATATTTTGAGGTCTCCTAGACAATTCCTTCTCATTTTCTAATGCAATATAATGTGTCTTCTCTATATACAAATTCTTTAAAGCTTCTTGTTTTTCACAAGTCATATTCACAAGATTTTTACCTTGTTTGGTTTTAGCTAAAATATTCAACCTTTCCTTCACTTCTATAGTCAATTGTTTCTCAAATATCTTGTCTTCTCATGACATATTTTTATGAGGAATATTCCCTATAACTTCTACAATGGTCCTCATTTCCTTGATCTCATTCATATTCCTATCATCTTCTTCATTATGTCTTCTTTCTCTAGGACTTCTTCTCTTCGAATTGATACTGCAATCAATGCAATCTTCTTCTTCTTCTTCTTCTCTCTCTCTCTCTACATTTTCTCTTCTTGCAGAATTCTTTGGCCTTCAAACCAAGCCAATAATCATGTCCTTGTATCTAACCATGTTGTAGCACATCTTCTAGTAATTCTCACCAATTACCATACCCTATTTTATCTGTAACAAAACACTCTTCAACATCAATAGCGAATTGTTGAAATCCACCTTCACAAAGGCCAAATGAAACCACAAGTATAAGAACACCTCTTGTTCAATGTAGGAACACAACCTTACTCTGATACCACTTGATGTAGCAGGGGGATACAATCATAGTCACACAACACAAGTTATCAAAGACGTAAACAATTCTTTGAATAAGGTACTCATAACTCATCAAGCTAAAATTCTGCATTCTTTTATTCAATGGTAATGACTCATTTCTTAGCTTTATTACATTCACAAGACCATTATGATCTTTTGATTCTACATAAACTTAACTCTAGAAAGTTAATCCATGAGAGACCAACTAGCCTTTGTTTATTTGCAAACCTCATATTTATGTTTGAGGTCATTTTATTTTGACCTTCAACTACCCAACTATCTAAATTCAACACTTCATATTCTAAGGACTTTTAAAAATTCACCGAGGACAAAATGATATTTCACTACATCAGAAATTATTACAATTTTTAGGAAAAATGCCTCACTAAATGCATTCCATTTATGAATCAAGGCTCCATGGCCATATGAAATACTTCAACATAGTCATCATATGGTCCCTCATGCTTAGAATGTACACAACAATGTCAAATTTACATTAATTCAACACTTCATATTCTAAGGACTTTTAAAAATTCACCGAGGACAAAATGATATTTCACTACATCATAAATTATTACAATTTTTAGGAAAAATGCCTCAGAAAATGCATTCCATTTATGAATCAAGGCTCCATGACCATATGAAATACTTCAACATAGTCATCATATGGTCCCTCATGCTTAGAATGTACACAACAATGTCAAATTTGCATTAATTGGTCAAAATTATAAGCCTATTGTTGAAATAGGGTACAAATCTGCTTGAGAGGGATACAAAAAATGCATGCAAAAATTTATAAAGGTGTCCTTTTGAGAAAGTGGAACGTGTCTAAATATTTTTTTTGTTTTCGAAAAAATGCATATCTCATAATTTTTAAATTCATCTCCATTTTCCCATGTTGAATATGCCAAGTCAACAACTTTTGCATTTCTACCTGAAATTTACCAAAACTAACTTCATTAAAATGCACACCAAGATTCATTTCAACTCCAAATTGAGTGATTCAAGTTGAAGAGTGTTGGCTAGGAGTTTTGGTCAAGTTTTGTGATCTGTGCCAGAATAAGTCAAATAAGAAAAGACAATTAGAAGATGCTAGAGCGCATGGCGAAAGCGGACTTTAAGGAGTCAAAGTGTGCAATAGGAGGAAGCGTGACAGAGCAGTGCACAAAAGGAGGAAAGTAGTTAGGATTTTGGGACATTTTTTCCACTTTGTAATGAGCTTAAGCCGATTATAAATATGTAAGGGATTTTAGGTAGAAGAGGTTCGACATATGAAAAGTGCTTAGTGCTCTTTGGGGTAAGTTGAGCTGAGTTTTGGCTAAGTGTTCGAATGTTATGACTGAGGAGTGAAGCTCACACTGCAACAACATGACTAGGAAGGTTTGGGTAATGTTACTGTTTCATATTTTGTAGCACAATGCACAATTATAAGTAGATTATCAATGATTAATATAAGAAGTCAGCCATTGTGGATGTAGCCCAAGTTGGGTCAACCACATTAAACCCTTGTGCCATGATGTGTTTTTATTGCATGTTATATGGTGATTATGATGAATGGATTATTCATATATGTTGTTATAATGTCGTGCATTAAAGTAACTAGTAATTGAATGTATGCCAAATAAAGTAATGTTACACATAGAGTATGTTGCATTATAATTAATTGTTAAGTAATGAAGACCACACACATGAGTAGATGGTTAGTAAAGACATGTTGTATGCCTCACTTCCCCTCATCACTGTAGAACCTTGGTTCATGCAGCCCCTCTAGATGCCTCAGGTGAGATTTCACTTGCTTGTAGGTGATACCGAAAGGGCTAGTGTCTAAGGGATTTGTTGGTGTCCAAGCTTAAACTCATTGTTAAATCATATTGCGAAAAGGGGTTCTTACTGCACCCAAATAAAAATAAATAAAAGAAAAACTGAAAATCACACTTGCTGAAACACACCCTACATGTCCTTACTCGTATGTCACCTTGGAGTTAGGATCATGTATAATCACACTTGCATGAATTGAAATGAAAAAAAAAAAAAAAAACTAATACCTCAATCCATTGTGCTTCCCCGACAACGGCGCCAAAATGTTGAGTGAAAATATTGTCGTTTAATTCCGTCATAGTAATTGCCCAACCATTTAATTTTTCAATCCGAGGTTCGTAGGCTTACGAAGCACATGCACTATATATGCAGGATTAGGCACCTAACTTCTAATGAAAATTCAATCAAAACCCGACTCTTGCATTCCACTTAATAAGAC
>JZKD02S1774531.1:695745-714852 GCA_000966675.3 Picea glauca
ATGCCATTATTATAGTTCTTTGCATTTCAATAGATAATAGCAACATAAGAACAAGATCACTGAGAAATACACATTCACAAGAGACACAACATTTATCTTGGGAAACCCTCTAGGGTAAGAAAACCCAACAAAACTTCCTTAATATAAATAGCCAATACAATGCCAAGAGATCTTATAATAAAACAAAAAGACCTCTCCCATGATATGCACCACTCTCTCTCTCCTTTGCCAGGAACAAATCATAACTTGTCTCTCAATCTGAGCAAGTGAGTTATGTTCAAATGAGGTGCTAGCCTCCTTTATTTATACAAGTTCTGGAACATGTGAAGTGTCTCTTCACTAGCAGGGCCGACTTCTTAATCTGGGTGGGTAAACCCACCTTTATTATATTTCTGGGTCTCTTAATTAACTACTGGGGCCGACTTCTTATTCTACCTATTATAATTGTCTGTTGACCAATCCGCAAAAGGGGATTTGGTCCTATTACAATAACCGACATGATCAATTCACAATGGGGATTGATTCTATGAATAAAATATCAATAATAATAAGAATACCCTTTGCAGTTACATTATTTCAACACATATGGGATACTGCGACATTATGTGTTGGAACATGAGAGACCAATGATCCTGGCAGAGGCACATGATGGAATTGCAGGAGAACATTATGCCGGAAAGGTGACAACATAGAATATCTTGTGCGCAGGTCTATGGTGGCCTACCCTTCATAAGGATGCTAATGAATATTGTCAGATATGTGATGTTTTTCAAAGAGTAGGAAGGCCATTGCGAAGGGATAAGATGCCTCTGAATCCACAAGTCACCTTGTAGGCATTTGAAAAATGGGCAATAGATTTTATCAGACCAATTAACCCACTAGGATGAAGATCAAGATCCAGGTACATAATTACCGCAACATATTATTTGAAAATATGGGCAGAGCATAACCAATTATAGATTGTAGTGTGGAGACAACTGCACGGTTCTTATTTGAGAACATAGTTAAAAGGTTTGGGTGTCCTAAAGTACTTATGAGTGATCATGGGACTCACTTTTTGAAAAATACAATTGCAACATTGACATACGATTTCTAGATTCAACATCGAAAGAGCACTCCATATTTCCCCCAAGAAAATGGAATTGTGGAGGCCTTCACTAAGAGACTAGAGAATGAATTGACAAAGGTATGTAATGTAGGAGGGATAATTAGGACTTAACGATTCTTGTAGTGCTATGGGCTTATAGAACTACATATAATAAGTTAACAGGTCAGACGCCTTTTAGATTAGCATATGGTCAAGAAGCAGTCATGCCCATGGAATTTCTTATACCGAGTCTACGCATTGTTGCGATGACATACCTTAAAGATTCCAACGCAGTAGAAAAAAGACTATCACAATTATTGGTATTAGAGGAAGATCAATTTGTCACAGGGTTCCATCAGGAAGTACAAAAGGCACGTGAAAAGGCATGGCATGATAGATACATTAAGAAAAAGAAGTTCCAAGCAGGATATTTGGTACTACTCTATGAAAGTAAATTGTTACATTACCCTAGAAAGTTTAGGATGCACTAGATAGGGCCATAAATGATCATATATGTGAATTAAGAAGGTTTTGTGTAGCTAGAACAATTGGATGGACAAGTCCTAGTAAGACTAGTGAATGGGAGTCAAATGAAATTTTACAAGGACAGTTGTCCTTCCACGCACTAGGAGAACTGCGCATGATAACTTGTATCATAGTGTACTATAGAAATAAAAGGTAGACAAAGAAAGAAAAACCAAGAAAAATAGGAAAAATAAAAAATATGGTTCAGGGAAGAAGTCGAAAGTGGAAGAATCCAAGAATTTAAGATTCGCAGGTACAAATGAAAAACATGAAATTGTCACAGAAGAGAAAGAAGCAAGCAAAACAACGCACATAAGAATGAAGAAAGTTTGTGCAGAGAGAAGAGATCATGCAGGGCGACAAGATCACATAGTTTACAGTTAAGAGAATTTAAGACAATCCATGATGGGACATGCAATGAAGAGCTACCATAATGACGAAGAAGTAATGCCATGTAATAATAAATGTAGATTGGCAAGAAGATTTTGACAGGTTGGAGAATATAACGGAAAATTTTCCGAAGATATGGAGTTAATGGAGCATTAAGGAAGTTAATGAATGCAAAGCACTAGTGGATTAGATGGAAAGTTTAGGCACAAAGGGAAACAAATAGTTGGTGATGAGGTATAAAGCACGCAAAGGGTCGACGGGGCAAGGTTATTGTTAGCTAGAATTCACATAGAGAGTCAAGTTATAGAGTCGAAGGTTCAAAGCCAATTTGTATAGCCTAGTTGGATGTAGAGAATAATCACAGAGGAAGATGACACCATCTAAGGTAGCAACAACTTCAACGTCAGTACCGAAGAAACAATGCAGTCAATTAGCGAAGGCGCTTGTAGTGGAAGAGACATATGAGGCATCCTCCTTAACATAGAGATTCTGCAGAGACTACATCCCACCCAAAAAGCCATCTGCCAAACATGTCAATTTGTAGAAAGATAAGAAGTATCCACTCATGGAGTTAGTGATTCCAAGAAGGGGAAATGTTAGGCCTAATACCCGCTTTGAAATATGACGACCACATCATCCCAGATGAAAAGAATTTTCTAGAACTGGTGCCTGGCAAGTTATTGAAGTAGAACATTAGTTTTGAAACACATATGATTGTCATCAAGCCACAAATTTGGGCTACGGGATTACATAAGGAAGGTATTTTAACTTGTTTGACATACCACACTTTGGGAGGAGCCCAGAGATTAATGCTTGTGTAAATATGTTGCTTAGTTATGTACATGGGGGCTACTTGTGGCTCGACATGCCAGTTTCCATTGATATCAATCTGATCGTGTGCATTATTAGCCTTCTTTCGCGCAGGGGGAGGACCCCTCATTATTTTTTTTTGACAAGAAGAATCAAAAGGCTCATGTAAAGATAATGAAGGAGAAATTCCATACATTTCATGGACAATGCGGATTGGATGTCGCAAGCATATGTGACCCAATATTAAGGTTTGCGATGCAAGCCTTAGCATGTAATTTTTTAATAAAGTTCTAGAAAATATCAAGTCCCCGCAATAGTGATAACAACAATAGAAAGGTGTGTCGAGGGAATTTAGATGAACTGGGAGACAATTTTACTAAGCCAATTTCTGATTGATTGTGAAGAGGCCCAGGATAAGGGTACTGAATTCCACTATGCCTGGTTACTCATTTTAATAGCATTGTCCGTGTGGAGGGAGCCAAATGACACACAATTTTTTGGAGTTATGAACAAGCCATGTTTAGTCACGCGGTACCAAAACTTGTGGTATACGACACACAAAGTGCAACAAATGGATAGCAATGTTTCCTTCTATTTTTATAAATAAACTATTAGAGACAACATTGAGAGGAAACTGTGCATATTACCATAGGTGGTCTAATCATATAAGGTAGTGGTGCATTTTAAGGTAGGGCGTCACCATATGTATGTACAAGAAAAAAAGGACCTGAATAAACAATGGTTGCCAACCTAGTACATATTGATAGAGTAAGAGATGGGACATATTATGGTCGATTGGGACGCCGATTGGAATATTCCACTGACATAAATAGGGCCATTGATGAAACCAAACCCACGAGTACAAGAGAAATATTATGAGGAAGAAGGAGACAAACAAGAAAAAGGTAATGGCACAGAAGGAACCACACGCCATACAACATCACGCCCTGAGATAGGAAGAGGAAAGAACCAGAGATAGGAAGATTCGTCCCACAACGGACAAAGTGCAAGGCAGTCAAGGAAGTGGCTATCCAGGCATTGACAGAGGAAGTTATGGAGAAGATAAGCGATCAAGTGAAGGAAGTTACATACAATACGTTTTAGTGCACGAAGCAACATCAAGAAGAGATGCACAGACGAATGCAGGAGAAGATGTTTGAGTTGCAACACATGTTAGAAGCAACAAACATCAAGCCAAGATGACATATAGAATATGAACCAACAACAAGTACTACAAATACTGGGGAGGCATGGCCAAAAATCTCCCAATCGTTAGCAGTAGCAGGTGAATGTTGATTAATCAAGCCAGTGACAAGAGCAATATAATTTCCCAACACAAAGATGTAAGAACAAGGAAGGGCACCAAGTCACATTGACTTAGTGTTATCTCACCTACCAACAAATGTCTTACAAGATTTGCAGCCGAGCATGATGAAAGAGATGAACTTTCACACATAAAATATGTCAAGTGAGCTGGTTAAGGTTACAACCGAGAATGTAGCATTGGAGATGGAATTCAACAAGGTCAATCATGAGCACGATGAGGTCGTGCAAAAGGTGGAAAGGATGCAACATGCCTTCTATAAGGTTTACCGAGAAATCCGAGAGGCTTGGACTCAGATGGAGGCCCTAGTTGAATACCAAGTAAGGAAGATAATTGAATCAATTCAGGGCTTCCTCACATGAATAGTAGACCTAGAAGCGCGCATGACGCTGAGAACTCCATCGTAAGAAAGGGAGAAAAGGGAGTAGGCAATGACAACAATGGTGGAGAGCATAAAGAATCTAGAAGCTGAATGTGCTCAGTTGCAGAAATAAACCATGGGTTTCTAGACCCAACTAATTGAAGATTAGGAGCAACAAGAAATCAACTAGAATATCTAGGCTATGCAAGAAAAGGAACAAAAGTTCAAAGTAGTGATGGACACATTACCACCAACAGAGGTGGTAACTACAATGAATGAGAATAGAAATTTGTATTCAGAAATAAATAAGATAAGGGTAGAGTAGTAGGCTCGTGCATAATATATAGAAGTACTATAGGACAAAACATATAGTGACAACGACCTTAAAAAAAATTCAAGGTATAATCAAACAAGAAGCTGATGAAAGTATTGAGAAGATGTAAGCTCAGATCACTACTAAAAAAATTGACCAAATTTTGAAGAAGGAAATAGAGGTAAAGGAGAAGGCCACAAAATCGAAAGAGACCTTTGAAAACTTCATGGCACACTAGAAGAAGGACTGAGTGGCTCAGAACGATCCATAGGTGAGTGTTGGGGGCTTGTTGGATAGGAATTTTGGTTAAGTTTTGGGATTTGTGCTAGAATAAGTCAAAGAAGAAAAGGAAGTTAGAAGATGGACTAGAGCGTGTGATGGGAGTGGAATTTAAGGAGTCAAAGTGCACGATAGAAGGAAGCACGACAGAGTGATGCACAAAAGGAGGAAAGTGGTTAGGATTTTGGGACATTTTGTCCACTTTGTAATAGGCTTAAGCCTATTTTGATGTATAAATATGTAAGGCATTTTGGGTAGAAGATGTTTAGAATATGAGAAGTGCCTATTGCTATTTAGGGTAAGTTGAGCTGAGTTTTGGCTAAGTGTTTGGATGTTATGAATGAGGAGTGAAGTTCACACTGCAACATAACAACTAGGCATGTTTGGGTAATGTTATCGTTGCATATTTTGTAACGTAGTGCACAATTAAAAGCAAATTATCAATGACTAATATAATAAGCCAACTGTTGTGGACGTAGCCAAAGTTGGGTGAACCACATTAAATGCCTGTATCGTGATGTGTTGTTCTTGCATGTTATATGGTGATAAATGTTTAAGTATGATGAATGGATTATTCATATATGTTGTTAGAATGTCACACATTAAAGTAACTGGTAATTGAATGTACGTCAAGTAAATTAATGTCGCACACAGAGTATGTGACATGATAATTAACTGTTAAGTAATGAAGACTGTGCACATGAGTAGATAGTTAGTAAATACATGTTGTATGCTTCACTTCCCCTCATCACTGTAGAACCTTGGTTCTTGCAACCCCTCTAGATGCCTTGGGTGAGACTTCACTTGCTTGTAGGTAATGTTGAAAGGGTCAGTGTCTAATTGATTTGTTGGTGTATTGATGATAAACCCCATGTCTTCCCACTACAAGCCAACAAAGAGTATTTGTTTTTACATTCCCCACCTTTCTACATTTCCATATTTCCAATTTGAGTCTTTAAAGTTGATGTTGTTCAAAGAAACTAAAATTTGCCCTTCTTTTACATAGTGTTCAAAAAAATCTAGGAGGCCTTGCAAAAATGCATGCCAAGTATTCCTGAAACATGATATAAGAAAATGGTCCACCTTAGATCAATAAATTTCCATGTTGGGCACAAAACCCATTTTTTGGATTTTCTTGATTTATCTCCCAATGCACACAGTTTTCATGCAAAACTACCACATGACATTGTTTTTGACATTTCTATGAATTGCATGCCATCATCAGAAAAATGCATGATGAGGTCATGTTATGGTTTCAAATCAAGTTCTATAATTTGATCCAAGTTATAGATTCTGTAACATCCCCACTATAATCCCCAGTTTAATTAATGCATAATGTAGATATGAATGTGGTTATGGGCAAGCAATGTAATATGCAGATGTATTTTCTATTTTCAAATAAATAAAATATTATACCAGCTGCTGAGGGATATGGAAAAAGATGGGGGCTGAGTTTTCCACAAGAGAAGAGCGTGTCTAATAGGGGTCCAACGGGGAATTAGTTATGGGTATTAATTCAACCCATTTTCCCTAATTTTATTATCATTGGGGATAACTTCTAATTTTTGTTTGACTGTATGAGAACCCAAACATTAAACTCATGTAAGAGGGTGGGTGTGAGAGTCACATCCCATATTTATTGGAGAGCATGGGAGGGGGGGTTGAATTACAATCAACATTGGGCAGAGTGAGTAGTCAACTATCTTTAAAAAATAGAGGAAATTTGTATGGGTAGTTATAAATAGTTTTTTTACACATTGAGTTTTACATGAACAATAAGTAGAGAGAAAAAAACAAGAGCGTTGAACATAGAGCAAGGAGGATGGGTGAATTCTAGAGCATGTCAGAGCATTTTGGAGCACTTGGGAGATGAAGATTGAAGAGCCAGGTTGTCAGGCCTAAAGAGTGAAATCTTTTGTGAGTTGCACTGTAACATCATGTATATGTTGTTGTTGTTGGTAGTTTTCCTAGCAATGATTTCCCTTTAGTTTCTAGTAGAGAGATTCCTAGTTACTTGTGCTAGAGAGACCCTCATAAACAAATGGGAAGCCCTATTAACTGAGAGCAGTGAAGGGGTACATTCCTTGGGTTGGGAAGGTCAAAAGGAAGAGAGATGGAGGAAATTCAGGATAGTTGTAGGAGAATACCAGTGGGTTGTGGGATATTGAGCTGTGAGTGGACTGTGAGAGACACCATTTTCTTATGGATTCCTAGCCCCAACCCGAGGGTGACTTGTTGTTGATATTTACAACAAAAAGTATGCAGTTGGGTGGAAGTTACTTCCCAAGAAGTTGGTTGGACAACTATTTTAAAAAGATAAGTGTTTATCTGTTTTCATGAGTTAATGTATGATTTTAATTGTTGTGTGTTTTACTCTATGCATGAGAATGAATTATATGTTGTTGTGGTAAAATTATTAGCTTCATTTACATTTTTAACTAGTATGGACAATTGCTTGAGTTTGATTGTCATGTTGTTCATAATTATATGTTTAAATGTATTTGTTAATATATTTTAATAGTAATGGTAACAGATGTCGACATGGTTCTTGAATTGTTGTGCGCGCTGAGAATAGTTACCACACACAGTACAAATCTTGTTGCATGCACATTGTGAATAGTTTCCATGCATAGTACGAAGGTTGTTGCGCGCACGATTTTTCTGAGTGATGAGGAAACATTCATGTTAGATAGCATGATGTAGTTTCATTTAAATAATTGGTATATGAAATGGTTAAATATGTGTATAATTCATAGTTGGTAAGCCACATGGATTTAGTTAACTGGAAAAAAATTAAATTTATGCGTATTTTTCGTAAGTAATGTTCCTCAGTTAAGCTTGGGGACGTTCCAGAATGGTATCAGAGCTTTTTGGTTCAACACTGGAATTGTATGGGCCTGATATTAGCATGATGTTGGAAAATTCACCATCTCCGCATTTAGTTGTGCCAAATTTAGGGTTAACAGTAAAATCTGAGTAAAATTCCTAAATTTCCAAGAAAATTCAAGTCAAAATTGCAGTTGGAATGGTTGTTATGGAGGGGTCATTTCAACTTCCAAGCGACTGATTTTGTCTTAGACAGGCGAGTCAAGCATTTTCACAATGGTCGCAAGCTGGAAATAGGTAAAACTAGCTAAGCGAAGAAAGGACTTGTTTGCACTAAATATTGGCATTGCACAATACATAATTGGTTGTGTGCATTAGATATTGGTGCACACTATAAAAAGTTTCATGCATTGGATATTGGTGCATGACATAAAAAGTTACGTGCACATGATATTGGTGTGCGGCACAAAATTTGTGCACATTGAATATTGGTGCATGACAAAAAAAGCTGTGTGCACTGGATATTGGTGTGCAACATTAAAAGTTGTGCACACTAGATATTGGTGCGTGACATAAAAATTCGTGTGCACTGGATATTGGTGCGCAACACAAAAGTTGTGCGCACTAGATATTGGTGCATGGCACACAAGTTGCGTGCATTGAATATTGGTGTGCAACATAAAAAATTGTGCGCATTGGATATTGATGCGTGGTATAAAAAGTAGTGCACACTGGATATTGGTGGGTGGTATAAATAGTTGTGTGCAATGTATATTGGTGCGTAATATATAAGTGGTGCACACTCAATATTGGCGCGTTGGGCATGCACTAAATATTGGCACTGTGCATTATGGATCTAGAGCATGTTGAATATTGGAGAATAATACATAATTGATGTGCGCAGGATTCAAAAAGGAAGAAGAGAAAAAGAATACCACATAGACAAAATTGTCCTATAGTCTAAAAAAATGATTGTCCTAAAGCCTAGAAAAAAGCTAAATCTGGAGCCAAAACTGTATTTTGGCAATAACTGGAGAAGATTAAGTCATATTGAGATGAAACTTCTAGGTTTTGTTCGTAGTAAGAAGGGATATAGAAGTGCCATACAGGGCCACTGGCTAATTATGCTTTTATTTTCCAGAAAATGAAAATTACATGTTTTTGAAGATCAGGGTCAAACTTAGTGATAGGAGCACAATTATTGTTGAAACTTGTACATAGTGTTAGAATAGAAGACATGAAGATATTGTGCGAAGGAATTGGATGTATTCTAACAGGTTTGGAATAGGGGTGCTGAAACAGGGAAAAATCTATTATTCCAGGCCACTTTTTGGGGATTTTCCTAGGAGGAAAAAGGTCCTCAAATGATAAATATGAAAAAAATTATTTACTCGATATTTTGTGTACTCATAAAGATGGACAAATTTGATATAGTGAATTTTTTCTATAAGTGATTAGTTTGGGAGATAGCCCGTTTGGCTAAAAATTCGAAGTATGGAAAAAAGGATGAAAAAGGAGAAAGTTGTCATTTTCAGATTGTTGCATTTTTTGCCTTTTGCATTAGCTTGAAGATATGAGAGTCGTTATGAATTCCTTGTCATCTTTTTTTATCTATGTATAATACAAAATTTTCCCTAGTTTTTGACAAATTTTCTTCTACAAGTAATAGAAGTTGGTGTTTGGGATTAATTGCAGCAAAATGAAAAGTGTGCAAGAGGGGTGAATTATCAATATTTAGATGACTAAATTTATGCTCAGAGATCATAATTGAGCAAGAAAGTATTCGTTGGAAATATATCAGAGAGGAGGATCCATATATCAACTTAGAAATTTTATCTGGAATTTCTAAATTACAATCAATGCAAAATGAGTTGATTGGTGGAATTAAAGAGCAGGAAAATTTATGCATTCTTTTCCAGAACTGTGTGTATATAATTTTGTCTACTAGAAAATTGTTTGCATGCACAGTTTCTTGTAGAATTTATAGGTACAAGAAGGAATTTTGGTTCCTATATGAGAACCACGGTCATGAGGATGCCCAAGGGTCCTACATCCATGAAGAAGAGGTCATAGGTCTACATGTCAGCATGGGAAATGCTAAGACATATTTTAATGGAAGAAGAGATAGGAAGGAGCCTACAACTATGAGAATACCGCATAGAGAAGTGCATAGCTATAGGAATGATAATGAAAATATTATGAAATCTCAAGAAGAGATACTATAAAGCTGGAATATGTTGCAGAGGAAAGCCAATAAGGACTCTGGCACACAACAAGAAACTAGTGCTAGACAAGTGACACCATCCAAATCCCATAGCATAAGGGATGAGCATGGGAATGAAATGAAATCAAGGTGTACGAGAAGACACCATCATTCCCCAGGGAAATCCATTAGGAAAGATCATGTAATTTCAGGGCTAGGGAGTATCCCAAGTGTGCCTCCTGTCAAGAGGAAGAGGAGAAGGCATGAGGTAGACATATTTCAAGGTGAACATAGGAAAATAAAGCCACCAACCTTCATTGGTGAGCACACGAAGGGAGAAGAGGCATAGGCGGAGGCCAAGGCTTGTTTGTTGGAAATGAATAAATATTTCCAGCTGCATGATTATCCCTCAAGAGTAGAAACAAGAATTGCAACCTACAACTTACAAGGAAAGACAACCATGTGGTGGGATAAACTTAAGAAATCAAAACACCTTGATGAGAGGAAGGTCTCATGGAGGCAGTTCAAAGGATATTTTCAGGAGAAATATTTGTGAGAGCATTACTATGAGATAAGGATGAAAGAGTTATTTGAACTCAAGTTGGGAAGCATGACAATGGATGAATATGAAAAGAGGTTTTTTGAGTTGTTGAAGTATGTTGGCTTCATCAAGGATGAGAAAGTCAAAATACAAATATTTCAAAGTGGGTTTCCCTCCTTCTACAGTGACGATATACAATATGGTAACCCCAAGACTTTGAAGGAGACCATAAGGAGAGAAAAGAATCTTTATGAACAGAGCAGAGGGAGGCTAGTCTTCCAAAAAGAGTGGAATGCCAAGATGAAAGGAAAGAGGGATCGAAGGCAGAAAGGTGTTAAGCCACCATTTTTCAAGAATCACTCCCAAGAAAATCAACAAGGATAGTCAACCCAAAATGAGCATATAACGGATTCATTTGGGAAAAGGCCACGGCTACTACCTATACAATGATGGGGATGTGAGGGAAATAACTCATATAGGGACTTCCCTCACCAAGGTGAGAGAATGATGACTTTACACACCATTCATGAGGTTGAAACAATTGAAGACATGGGAGGAAACATGCCAAGGATTTATGTAGCCTTGGACAACAGGCAATCAGAGTATCAATCCCCCCATGATTGAAGTGGAAGGTAAGATTTATAACCAACCCATAGAAATTTTAATTTATTATGGAGCTATCCATAGTTACATAAACTCTAAAAATGTTGAAATATTTCAGTTGCAAAGGAGTAAGAAATATTGACTAGTTCAGTTTTCCACATGTGCTAAGATAAATATCAATGAGTCATGCATTGATTTTAGGCAGTTGAATAAGGTCACAATAAAGAACAAATATGCTTTTCCAAGGATTAATGATCTTTTTTTAGTTGAAATGTGCAAAAATATTTTACAAAATTGATTTGAGATCAGGTTATCATCAAGTGAGGATAAAGGAAGAGGATATCAACAAGACAACGCTTAGAACAAGATATGGGAATTATAAATTTATGGTAGTGCCTTTTGGACTATCAAATGTCCCAAATTTTTTCATGTGCCTGATGAATGGAGTGTTCAGGGAATACCTGAAGAAGTTTGTGATTGTTTTCTTAGATGATATACTCATCTATTCAAGGACATAAGAAGAGCATGAGAAACATTTAAGAATGGTGCTGCAATTTTGAGAGAGCACAAGTTGTATGGAAAATTAAGTAAGTGCATATTTTATCAAAATAAGATTCACTACTTAAGAAATATTATATTAAAATATGGGATAGTAGTTGATCCCAAAAAGATAGAGGCCATTAGTGGGTGGCTAGTGCCAAGAAATGTCACTGAGGTTAGATCATTTATGGGTCTTGCCGGTTATTACTGAAGATTCATAAAATATTTTTCAAAGATTGCAAGCCCAATCACTTATTCATAAAAGAAGGGAGTGAAATTTGAATGGACTCCCAAATGTGAAGAAATTTTTCAACAGTTGAAAGACATTTTGACAAGTGCACCAATATTAAATATTGTATATCCAACTGAAGATTTTGTAGTGTGCACTGATTCATGTAAAGAAGGGCTCGATAGAGTCTTCACTAAAAAAAAACATGTTGTATGCTATGAGTCTCGAAAACTAAAGGAGCATGAGAGAACTTATGCTACATATGACTTGGAATTAGAAACCATTATACATGCATTAAAAATATGGAGACATTACCTTATGGGGAGAAGATTTGAGTTAAAGAAAGACCATTATGGTTTGAAGCATTTGTTTGGACAACCAACATTAAATGCCACACAAACAAGATGGTTGAAATTTTTGAGTGCATATGACTTTGAAATTAAGCATATCAATGGCAAGGAAAATCAGGCGGCTGGTTCAATCAACATAAGAGCTCATGAAATACATATTTCAGCCTTTAACATGTTTAGCACAGATTTAAGAGACAAAACTTTAGAGGCTGCAAATTCAAATCAACAATATCTAAAAATAAAAGAGACATTATAGCAAGGCAATTTCCATTAGAAAATTAATTATTATGAGTTGAAAGAGGATAAAATCCTCATGTACAAAGGGAAAATATATGTGCCAAATTCCAGAGAGATGAAAAATATAGTGCTAAGGGAAATGAATAATGTGTCATATGTTGGGAACACATGATATCATAAGACAATTGCAACTGTAATAAGCCAATACTTTTGTCCGGGAATGAAGAAAGAAGTGGATAATTATATTGCTAGGTTCCTAGAATGCCAAAAGGTGAAAACATTACATAGACATCCAACAGGGTTGTTACCACCATTTCCCATTCCTGAGTGGAAATGGGAAGTGGTTACAATTGATTTTATTACCAAGCTTCCCAAAATAGTGAAGAAACATGATTCTATCATGGTGGTGGTACACCTAATGGACTGAGAGCAGTGAATGGGTACATTCCTTGGGTTGGGAAGGCCAAGAGAAAGTGAGACGAAGGAAATTTGGGATAGCTGTAGGAAAATACCAGTGGGTTATGGGATATTGAGTTGTGAGTGGACTATGAGAGGCACCCTTTTCTTATATATTCCTAGCCCCAAATCGGGAGTGAATTTCTATTGATATTTGCAACAACAAGTAAACGGTTGGGTGGAACGTCCTTCCCAAGTAGCTGATTGCACAACTATTTTAAAAAGGTAAGTGTTTATTTGCTTTGATTTAATCTACGAGTTTAACTGTTGTGCATTTTACTCTGTGCATGAGAATGGATTATATGTTGTTGTGGTGAAAAAATTAGCTGCATTTACGTTTTTAACTAGGATGGACAATTGATTGAGCTTGATTTTCATGTTGTTCGTAATTCAAGGTTTAAATATATTTGTTAATTGATTTTAGTAGTAATGGTAACATATTCTGGTGCAGTGCTCGCATCGTCATGCATGCTAAGAATGGTTGTTGCGCATAGTACAAAGCCTATTGCATGTGTGTTGTGAATAGTTTCCATGCGCAACACAAAGGATGTTACGTGCACATTTTTTCTTAGTGAAGAGGCGACATTCATGTTAGCTAGAATGACATAGCTGCATTTAAATAATTGGTATTTGTAGTGGTTAAATCTATGTATAATTCGTAGTTGGTAAGCTACAAGGATTTAGTTAACTGAAAAAAAAATCGAATTTATGTGTATTTTTCACAAGTAATGTTCCTTGGTTAAGTTAGGGAATGTTACACATTCAATCATCCATGAAATCTTTTCATCTTAAGTCATGATTCCATTTGAAAAATAATTTTCTCTTATTTCAACAATTCAAGAAAATGTCTGCATAGGCATTAAAATGCACACCTAGGGCAAAGTAGACATGCATACATCCTGGAATTTGAATTGGAAATTGTTATAAGGATTTGGAATCTACCTATAAATTCAAATCCATGCAGTATATATTACTTGGAAAAGGATGCTCCTACATCAATACAACTATTGATTTATTTTACCACACACTGTAAGGAAATGTGCTTCAATGTTATACTTTGTTTCCTCACTAAATCATCAAAAAATGGGATAAACTAGAAGCATCATTATCTACTAAATATTAATTACCCTTAAGTCATTCTAATGGAATTTTTAAGCACCAAACCATATATTCAGGTTATGTTCATAATGATGGTATGCAATAAGAGAGATATCAACCAAACATTTGTTACCGGTTTTTTCAATTGACTCATTGTATGTTGAAGTAACCCATGAGGAAAATATTCACATACAAGAGCCACTCTAGAGGAAGGCCAAGAGTTTTCAATAATCTCTAATACTATGAAAAATATTGTGTGTACAAATGAATCTAGTTCTAACAATGATGCTCACTCTTTCCTACCTTATTCACTTAAGTTTGAACAAGAATCCAATGAAGTTGTTAAAGATGAAGAAGCCCATGTAACTCTTGAGTTCAATAACATTACACTTCCTTTATTTTCCACAGTGTATGATATCAATAAAAATTGTATGGATAATTCCATGAGGCTCATAATGATAATGGATATAGGCTTCTTTCCTTCCATTGTTCATATGATTTTGAACAAGAGGATTATGATGAGGATTAAGAACAAAATTTAGAGCCCAAATTGTTATTTTTCCTTAACAATATTTCTTGCAATATATTTGACTGTAAATATCCAAAATCCATGGATGTGCCATTTAAGAGAGAAAAATGTTGTCGTTTAGTGATTTATATAAGAGTATAAACATGTTCAAATACAGACAAGGCCTAAAATACAATTCTCTACCTAAGAAGAGGATACACCTACTAGCACTAAGGATGTTGTATCAACATTGATATTTATGAGATGCAACATGAACCTAGATATTTGGTCATGGATTTACCTTTTATGCTAAACTTTGGATTTATTTTTTATCGTGATAGTTGTCTAGGTATAGGGAATGCTACTATTGCTATTCAATTGTGAATAAAACATGTATTTGAAAGTTTATCCGTGTACAATCCTAGGTCTTTTGTTTTTCCATTTATGGGTAATATATATCAACATCCAATTTATTTTGGGTTGTAACTAGTACATTGTTGTCTTATCCAATTGACCCCATGCTTAAGGATAGGTCTATCTAGTTTTATGAAACCCATAGGGGGTTTTCATCCCACATTCAGTGCCTCATGTACCCATAAATTTGTTGGGGTCCCTTTTAAATTTTTCCCTAAGTCTAGTTTAGAATTTCCTTTGTGCACATTTCAGGAAAATATTTATGACTCTCAAAGAAGACAACACAAGGGAGATGAACCCACCTTACACAATGAAGAATCATTTTCCCCTTTCTTCAAACTAATTTATCGAGCATCAATGCATAGAGTACTCCCATGAAATATGATGTCTTTTAACTACACTTATTCTCATAATGGTTGTGTGCATGGTGATAAATATGGCCTTACATGACGTATTCACCCTTGATGGCTACTTATTTGTTATCTAAGAGTTTAAAATAGGGTTGAATTATTCACTTCATTAGATAAGTATTTCCATGGAGATGGATGGTTAACATTAGATTCCTGCCTATCTTTTAAAATTAGATTATTGCCTATGTTTTAACTAAGAGTTGATCATGATGCGAAGGGTTTACTTAACTTAGTTATTTCTATGGATATGGAGTGTTTAAATAAGATTTATATGTATTCTAAATGCAATTATACTATAAAAAAAAATATGTCATGTTTTCACCCACTTATAGGCATTACATGGAGACTTACTGGTTGTCTAAAACATAAACCTGAACATGGAAGTTGTAGTTCCTTCATCTCAGTAGATAGGGTACTAGTATGGGGTAAAATATGAAAGAGAATGCACTTATTTTATATTTATATATATATATATATATATAATACAACACCATAATATATATATATATATATATATATATATATATATATATATATATATATATATATATATATATATATTATGGTGTTGTATGATTATTTATTTTTCAATAGTGGGAGGACAAGATTTTGACACTCGATAGGTCTAAGGCTTGATTCCCATTGACTCACATTCACACCAATGAAAAATTATAATTGTTGAGAAACTTATCATATACCCACATTGTCTATCCTCTACTAGTGGTTAATGGCCATGGGACAAAGGATATAGGGCATCCCCATGGGACATTAAGAATCATTTCCTTTTCCCACAACTTTCAAAGCCATAGGACAAACAAATGCACACATGGATGATAGGTGGAAACACACATCATCAATACAAACGAATTTTAGAGAGTTACATGAAGGGTTACCACAAGGCCCACATCAATAGAATAGTTCCAACTCAACACCATCAAGCATGATGGAAGAGTTACATGTGTCACCATCTTGGCATGTCAATGTGACAATCTTAGCACAAGTGAGTTAGTAGGACACATATAGGGTCATTACACATTAGGATGATCTGTTTATTCTTATAGATATTGTAAGTGGGTCAAATCCCCATGTTGTGATTATCATTAATGGAAGGTGTGATTGTCATTGATGGCAAGATCAGAGTATGCAACGATGGAAAAAAGGGACAACGAAAGGCCAGAAGGAGAAGCGATAGTGATCTTTGGATCCCATTGAGAATTCTCGATGAATGTCAGATTTGAGCTCGAGGTCCGACCGGCGTTGGATCCAGGAGAACCTGAACGTTCTTTAAAGAGCAAGGTGAAGCGGGGTTACGAAATCCCAAAGGCAAGAGGATAGTTTCGGATACTGGGAGTTGGAAGAGTCAAGAATATTCGTTATCAGGAGTCCCGGAATCGCGAAATGCGAAACCCTGAAAACCCGAAACCCAAAATAGGCACACCAAAAAAGAATTTCGCAGATCGAGAAATAACTCCATTTCGGAGTCCCGGATATCGAGAGTTGAAGTGTCGAAACACTTCACCACAAGAGTCCCGAAACGGTGAAATGTAAAATGCCGAAATGCCGTTGATTCGACTCCATTTCAGAGTTTTGGATACCAGGACTTGGAGTTGTTAAGAACTCTCACATCAAAAATGCCGAATCGCCGAAATGCGAAACAATGAAATACCAGATCATTGATCCGACTCCATTTCGGAAATTCGTATACCGGGAGTTGGAGGATTTAAGCGTTGAGACTCTTCACCACAGGAGTCCCGAAATGACGAAATGAGAAACGCTGAAATGCCATTGATTTGACTCCATTTCGGAGTTTCAAATACCGGGACTTGGAGTTGTCAAGAACTCTCACATCAAGAATGCCAACATCACGATATGCGAAATCACGAAGAGATCTGGACCGTCGAATCATCAAGAGTGTGGACCATTGATCCGACTCCATTTCGGAGGTTCGGATACTAGGAGTTGGAATATTTAAGAGTTGAGACTCTTCATCAAAGGAGTCTCGAAATTCTGAAATGCGAAATGTGAAAACACCTTTTTGGTGTAGGCCTTGGTCACCGCCAGTGGTCACATCATTGAAGAGATGTAGAGAAGAGCTGGAAGAGACAAGCTCCATTTCGGAGTTTGGGACATGGAGAATCGAGAATCTTCACCACAAGAATACCGAAATTTCAAAATGTCGAAATGAGAAATAAACGCAAGATCCTACGGATCCAATCCAATGGTGCGGGTAAATTTAAGTATGATAGGAGGGCTACTATTGCACTTCAAAGTGTAACTACTAGAAATGACTGATGGCTTCTGCCAGAGGAATGAAACAGGCCTCAGTGTGATCACCATAGAAGATGAAGAGGCTTGAGGCATCTTCCAGTGGAATGAACACTATTCTTAGAGGTGATTGACATATGGAAGAGTGTTGAAGCCTGTAACTGCAACAGAGAGGATCAACTCGACTTTGATAGAGAAGACGAAGAGTCTCAACTGCGAGACAAGCTAAGGTATCTTAGTATAACGCCCAGTGATGATGGACACATGGGTTAAACAGTCAGATAAGCTAAAGAGTGGCCATGATGATCAGGCAGAGCACTCGACATGGAAGGAGCATGCAGAAGCATGGCGAGATAGCATGCACAGAGACTATAAGTATGCAGAACAAAGAAGAGATAAGGGTGGATGTTGTTCAGAGTGATCAAGGAGTGTAGAAGGAGGAGAGTGCAGTAGCAGAAACATGGAGAAGAGGAATGGTGCATTGAATGGACATGGAACGTAGAGCATAAAAGGCATAGGTACAAAAAGCGCAAGGAGGGTGTGCAACAAGATAGTGAGGTAGTAAAGGAAGGATAAGGTGCTCTTGTAGAGAAAAACAGAAGATCAAAAAATGCAACAAGATGTAGAAAGAGAGACACTGATACAGGAGAGCAGAGCAGCATAACAAAACAATGATAAGCCTAGTAAGCCAATGATAAATATTGTATCACTATGATAAATTTATATATAGCAAACTTTATATGTAAGGGTGGAAGGGAGGTTCTAGGGAGGACTGTTTTCCTCAGAGGTTCAAGTGGGTGCTTGAACACAGGGAGTTGTAGCTTCCATCTGGTTGCAGCCAGAGAAACCAGGGTGGTGCAAGGGAGAACTGTTGTTCTCTGTTATACAGGTTGGTGCCTGTGTGACTGGAAGTTGGTGCTTCCATCCAGTTGGTGTTGGAACACTTAGGGAGTTGGTGCTTCCTTCTAGTGGGTGCTAGAGAAACTAGGGAGTTGGTGCTTCCTTCTAGTAGGTGCTAGAGAAAACAGAGAGCTGGTGCTCTTAGCAAGTTGCAGCTTGAAAAATAGAGGTTGAAGCCTCATTATGAGTTGGTGCTCATAGGTATGATAATGTACATAATGTAAAGAATACTTATCATATAAAGAAGAAGAGGTTTTTACCCTTTATGGGTTTCCTTAGGAAATATTTGTCACTGTGTATTCCTTATGTGTGAATGATGCTGAATGTTCTATTGCTTACTTCCCTGCATTATGGTGATTGTCATTGAGTGCTCTGTAAAGAATTTCAAATAAGAATAATTGTTTAAGCACGGTAACAATTGATTCACCCCCCCCCCCC
>JZKD02S1774531.1:714902-736959 GCA_000966675.3 Picea glauca
AAGATGAAAGAAGATGAAATTGTTGGAAAATACTTTCTGAGAGTTGAAGAACTGGTAAATGCAATGAAAGCACTTGGTGAAAAAATTGAGGAACCTTCTTTAGTTCAGAAAATTTCGAGATCTCTACCAGATAAGTTCAACCCGAAGGTTTCTTCTATAGAAGAACTTAATGATCTAAAAACCTTGGAGTTTGATCAACTTCTAGGAACATTGACTGTATATGAAATGAGAATAGTTAAAGATAAACCCACCTCCAGAGAAGCATCATTTAAAGCAGACAAGAATGAGTATTCTGATCCTGATGAAATGGAAGTAAAATTTTTGAAGAGATTGAAGAAGGGATCAGGAAAATACAAAGGTAAACTGCCTTTCAAATGTTTCAACTATGGTAATATAGGTCATATTTCAAATAAATTTCCTCACAAAGGACAGGATCAGACATGTGATGATGAGGAGAAGAACAAACAAATAAATTTCTTTAAAGAGAATAATTTTAAGAAGAAAAGTATTTGTGTAAACAATGATGATGATCCTTCAGATGATGAAGACAATGACTCCTCCATTGAAGATAAACTAAATGACTTCATACTTATGGCCAAAGAAGATTATGATAATAAAAGCACAGACAGTGAGGCTAATGAAGAAGAAGTTGTGGTTGATATGGAAGGAGAACTGATTAGTGCATTGGAAGAGATTGACAGACTCATAATTAAGAACAGAAAGAAAAAACAATTGCTGATACAGTTGGTGAAAGACAGTAAATAGCCTGATGAAGATTTGCCCTGCTAAAAGTAGAATTAGAAGAGGCAAAGAAAATCGAGGAAATTCTGAAACAATAGTTATTAGAAAGGAAGGCAAGATGTAAAGCTCTGGAAGAAGAAGTAGTGAAAACTAGGAAAGAGTTGGAGAAGTTTCAAGCCTTGTATCATCAGAATCTATCAAGTATCAAAGCCTCAGAAGGATTAGCCACCATTCTGAATCATCAAAGGAATCCAAAGCTGAAAACTGGTTTGGTTTATGAAGAGGGATCAAGTAGTGGTCAACCAAGAAACAAAGAATCCATCAAGTTTGTCAAATCTACAACCAATGACAACAACAAACCTGCAGAAACAAAGGAAGACAATCAGCTGCCCAGGAGGAGTAAAGAAAAAGGTGTTAGGACTGAATTTGTAGAACAAAGAAATAATGCACTCCCTACTCAAGGAAATCATCAGCATGGAAGAAATCGACCCGTTCAAAGAATACAACCATTTTCCAAGTACCAACGTTTTTTCTACGAATATTGTTTCTTTTGTTCTAACTTTGGTCATAAAGCAGTAAACTGTTCTTTAAAATTAAATTATCAGTAATCAATACATTCAAGGTACAGATATCTACCACAACAAAGAATGAGACAACCAAGTAACAAATCACCACAGACTACAAATCACTTGATGGATGGGAAAAGGACATGGGTTAAGCATAACAATCATTACGATACTTTATTCAACGAACCAGAATGTTACATCTGTCATAACTATGGACATAAATCTGTTGACTGTCGCTTAAGGAACTATGAACCAGAATTGAATTCCCCTGCTGAAAATGTCAAGGTTTGGAAGAAGAAAGAAAGTGACAAGTGTGGATTAGTGTTGTCATCTCAAAGACAAACGAAACCTTGGTATATAGACAGTGGATGCTCCAAACATATGACGGGAGACAAAGGTAAGTTTCTATCTCTAAGTGAAAGCAAATCAGGAAACGTAACCTTTGGAAATGATGCTCTAGGTAAAATAAATGGTAAAGGGATGGTGAGTTTAAGTAATGGAAAAGGAAAAGCCCAAGATGTTCTACTTGTAGATGGGATGAAACACAATCTGCTCAGTGTAAGTCAAATGTGTGATAGAGGATGCGAAGTGGTGTTCATGTCCAAGGACTGCAAGATAAAGTCTGCAAACTCAGGACAAGTGGTGGCCAAAGGCATAAGGATAGAAAATAATGTATATGTGTTGAAATAAGATAGAGAAGAGTTTCATCTAAGCAAACATGATGAAATATGGTTATGGCATAGGAGACTTGGACACCTAAACTTTGACCACTTAATCAAGCTCAAAAATCTTGAAGCAGTAAAAGATCTTCCGAGAATATCAAAACCCCAAGATTCTATGTGTAAACCCTGCCAAGTAGGAAAGCTAACTAGGACATCGTTTAAGTCCAAGAGATTTACTTCAACAGAGAAACCACTCCAACTAGTTCATATGGATTTATGTGGACCATCAAGATAGGAAGGCACAGGGAGAGAAAACTACTTCATGCTGATTATTGATGATTACTCCAGACTTACTTGGGTTGCCTTTCTCAAGGAAAGAGCTAAAGCATTTGAGAAGTTTAAAATATTTAAGGCTTTAACTGAGAATCAAACAGGCAAGAGGTTAAAGGTAGTAAGATCAGACAGAGGAGGAGAATTTATGTCAAGTGATTTCAAGGAATTCTGTGATAAGAATGGGATCAAGAGAGAATACACAATCCCAAGAACTCCACAAAAAAATGGAGTAGTGGAGAGGCAAAACATAACAGTGCAACAAATGGCTAGGTCAATGTTGAATGAGAAGAACATTGGTCAAACCTACTGGGTAGAAGAAATACACACAACAGTCCATGTTCTTAACAAAGCCCACCTCAGACCACAAAGTGACAAGACACCTTATGAAATGTGGTATGGGAGACCTGCTTCAATCAAACACTTCAAAGTCTTTGGGGGTAAATGTTACATAAAGAGTAATGATGAGAACCTTGGAAAATATGATGACATGGTTGATGAAGGTATCTTCTTAGGATATGCTACAAACGGTAAAGGATACAGATGCTATAATAAGAGGCTGCATAAAATGGTTGACTGTATTGATGTAAAAGTTGATGAAGGAATCCCAGCAAGAGAGGTGTACAATAATGAGTCTTCTACAAAAGACACAACTAAAGCTGAAGATGAACAGGTCCAAGAATCAGAAAATGAATAATCTGAATCAGATGAAGACACAGATACTTAGACAAACTCAAATCAGCAGGCAACTTCAAATTCCTCTTCCAGAATCACTCAAAAGAATCATCCTGCAAGTCAGATAATTGGTGAAAAAGAAAAAGGTGTACAAACAAGGAGAAAGATAATAAAAAACACCGAGCAATCACATATATCTTTCATATCCATGCTAGAACCCAAGAACTTTAATGAAGCTAGAAAAGATGACCATTGGGTTAAAGCAATGAATGATGAACTTGATCAGATTGAGAAAAAAAATATGTGGGAGATGGTTCATAGACCGAAAGGTAAAAATATCATTGGTTCCAAATGGATCTTTAAGAATAAGTTGAATGAGCAGGGACAAGTTGTCAGGAACAAAGAAAGATTGGTCTGTAAAGGCTATGCTCAAATAGAAGGACTGGATTTTGATGAAAAACAATATGTGGGAGATGATGACTCCAAATGGTTTGCTTCTGCCATGGAGTCTGAGTTTGAAATGTCTATGATAGGTGAACTGCCATTTTTTCTTGGTCTGCAAATTACTCAGAGGTTTGAAGGGATGTTCATTTCTCAAGAAAAATATCTAAGAGAAATGTTGAAAAGGTTTCAAATGGAAAATTCTAAACCTGTGGGCACACTTATGGTTACTGGATGCAAATTAAGTAAGGATGATGACTCACCTGATGTTGATCAAAGTTCATATAGGTCAATGATAGGCAACCTGTTGTACATCACAACATCTCGCCCAGACATAATGCATGTTGTTGGAATGGTAGGAAGCTATCAGTCTGCACCTAAACAGAGTCATTTGCTAGCTATCAAAAGGATATTCAGGTACTTGAAAGAAACAATGACTTATGGTTTGTGGTATCCCAGAAATCAGAATTTTCAATTAACTTCTTATTCAAATGCAGATTGGGAAAACTATGTTGATGAGAGAAAAAACACCAGTGGAGGAGCATTATTCCTGGGTAACTCATTAGTAGCATGGCTTAGTAAAAAGCAAAGTTCTATTTCTTTATCAACTACAGAGGCAGAGTACATTGTTGTTGCTACCTATTGCACTCAGGTATTATGGATGATTCAGACACTTGCAGACTTATAGGTAAAATACGTTGCACTGGTCCCAATTCATTGTGATAACACTAGTGCCATCAATGTGTCCAAGAATCCTGTATTCCACTCCAAGACCAAGCATATTCCCATAAAATACCATTTTCTGAGAGAGAAGGTCACCAATCAGATTGTTCAGGTCCATTACATTCCAACCACAAAACAAATTGCAGACATCTTTACTAAACCCCTAGCCAAGACACCATTTGAATACCTCTGACAGAAGTTGGGTGTCATCTCGTCTCACACCTAAGAGAGTCCATCCTGTTAGGGGGAGTTTTGTATTGATTGAATATCTGATACCTCTTAAAAATATTGCAACAGCTCAGGGGGAGCATGTTTTCTTTGACATTGATGTCAAAGGGGGAGAAAGGGAGTGGTCCGGACCGGATGCTATAGTTGGAGGTCCAAATAGATTATCGCAGTCATTCAGGGTTGCCATCAATGCCAAAGGGGAAAATTGTTGTGATTATCATTGATGGCAGGTGTGATTGTCATTGATGGCAAGATCAGAGTATGCAACGATGGAAAAACAGGGACAACGAAAGCTCGGGAGGAGAAGTGACAGTGATCTTTGGATCCCATTGAGAATTCCCGATGAACATTAGATTTGAGCCTGAGGTCAGATCGACGTTGGATCCAGGAGAACCTGCACGTTCTTTAAAGACCAAGGTGAAGCGGGGTTACAAAATCTCGAAGGCAGGAGAACAGTTTCAGATACCGAGAGTTGGAAGAGTCAAGACTCTTCGTCATCAGGAGTCTCGGAATCACGAAATGTGAAACTCCGAAAACCCAAAACCCGAAATAGGCACACCAACAAAGAATTTTGCAGAGCGAGAAATAACTCCATTTCGGAGTCTTGGATATCGGGAGTTGAAGTGTCGAAACACTTCACCACAAGAGTCCCTAAACACCAAAATGCGAAACGCCGAAATGTCGTTGATCCGACTCCATTTTGGAGTTTCGGATACCGGGACTTGGAGTTGTCAAGAACTCTCACATAAAAAATGCCGAATCGCCAAAATGCGAAACAACGAAATACTAGATCTTGGATCCGACTTCATTTAAGAACTTCGAATACCGGGATTTGGAGGAGTTAAGTGTCGAGACTCTTCACCACATGAGTCCCGAAATGGCGAAATGCGAAACATTGAAATTCCGTTGATCTGACTCCATTTCAGAGTTTCAGATACCGAGACTTGGAGTTGTCAAGAACTCTCACATCAAGAATGCCGACATCACGATATGCGAAATCACGGAGAGATCTAGACCGTCGAATCATCAATAGTGTGGACCATTGATCCGACTCCATTTTGGAGGTTCAGATACCAGGAGTTGGAAGAGTCAAGAGTTGAGACTCTTCATCAAAAGAGTCCCGAAATTCCGAAATGCGAAATGTGAAAACACCTTTTTGGTGTAGGCCTTGGTCACATCACCAAAGAGTTGTAGAGAAGAGCTCGAAGAGACAAGCTCCATTTCAGAGTTTGGGACATGGAGAATCGAGACTCTTCACCACAAGAATGTCGAAATGCAAAATAAACGCAAGATCCTATGGATCCAATTCAACGGTGCATGTAAATTTAAGTATGATAGGAGGGCTATTGTTGCACTTCAGAGTGTAACTGCTAGAAATGATTGATGGCTTCTGCCAGAGGAATCAAACAAGCCTCAGTGTGATCGCCAGAGAAGATGAAGAGGCTCGAGGCATCTTCGAGTGGAATGAAGACCATTCTTAGAGGTGATTGACAGATGGAAGAGTGTTGAAGCCTGTAACTGCAATAGAGAGGATCTACTAGACTTTGATAGAGAAGACGAAGAGTCTCAACTATGAGACAGGCTAAGGAATCTCAGTATAACGCCCAGTGATGATGGACACATGGGTTAAACAACCAGATAAGCTGAAGAGTGGCCATGATGATCAGGTAGAGCACTCGACATGGACAGAGCATGCAGAAGCATGGCGAGATAGCATGCACAAAGACTATAAGTATGCAAAACAAAGAAGAGATAAGAGTGGTTGTTTTTCGGAGTGATCAAGGAGTGTAGAAGGAGGAGTGTGCAGCAGTGGAATCACGGAGAAGAGGAATGGTGCATTGAATGGACATGGAACACAGAGCATAAAGGCAGAGGCACATAAATCGCAAGGAGGGTGTGCAACAAGACAGTGAGGTAGTAAAGGAAGGTTGAGGTGCTCTTGTAGAGAAAAACAGAAGATCAAAAAATGCAAGAAGATGCAGACAGAGAGACACTGATATAGGAGAGCAGAGCAGCATAGAAGAACAATGATAAGCCTGGTAAGCCAATGATAAATATTGTATCACTATGATAAATTTATATATAGAAAACTTTATATGTAAGGGTGGAAGGGAGGTGCTAGGGAGGACCGTTGTCCTCAGAGGTTCAAGTGGGTGCTTGAACATAGGGAGTTGTAGCTTCCATTTGGCTGCAGCCAGAGAAACCAGGGTGGTAGGGTGGTGCAAGGGAGAACTGTTGTTCTCTTTTATATAGGTTGGTGCCTGTGTGACTGGAAGTTGGTGCTTCCATCTAGTTGGTGCTGGAACACTTAGGGAGTTGGTGCTTCCTTCTAGTGGGTGCTATAGAAACCAGGGAGTTGGTGCTTCCTTCTAGTAGGTGCTAGAGAAAACAGAGAGCTGGTGCTCTCAGCAAGTTGCAGCTTGCAAAACAGAGGTTGAAGTCTCATTATGAGTTGGTGCTCATAGGTATGATAATGTACAGAATGTAAAGAATACTTATCATATAAAGAAGAAGAGGTTTTTACCCTTTATGGGTTTCCTCAGGAAATATCTGTCTCTGTGTATTCCTTATGTGCGAATGATGTTGAATGTTCTATTGCTTACTTCCCCACATTATGGTGATTGTCATTGAGTGCTCTGTAAAGAATTTAAAATAAGCATAATTGTTTAAGCACGGTAGCAACTGATTCACCCCCCCATAGGTCAATAAAAGGTTACAAGTCATATAATTAGGTCAATTATCCTATATAACTCTTGTAACCTTGATGGGTTATTGATTAAAAATATTTTGAGTATTAATATGAGTCCTTTCCTACTAGTATGTTCTCTCTTCTCCATGGTCAATACTATGGGGCTTCTGTATAGGTCATTAAAAGTTATCTCCTATATGTTTATGGATCAATGTGTTATAGTGACTAGTGAAGGAGAGATGCATGAATTAAGAGGCTCCATGTGTACCAATAAAATTCTGACATGACAATAGTGACTCATCATCAAATGTTCTAAAGGGTCAAAGGAGTCATGATTCAAATATAGGTTTAGGCCATTCATTAAGTTCAATGTATTAGGATAATCATTGGTCTAATGACCTACAAGTCAAAATTATTAAGTTTCAAATGAATTCCCCCCTAATACCTATTATCTCCCTTCTTGGTGGGTCAAAGGTTAGTGGGTTATCTCCACGGGAAATTGAGTATAATTTCAAAACCCCACTAGCCATTCAAGTCTATTGATATGCATATAATTACACATGGGGTAGTGCAAACCAAACATAGCTTATCACCAAGGAATATAATGCACAATCCACATCAATGAGATACAACCAATCAAGTGTAATCTAGACCAGTAAAGTGACACATTTCATCACCTTGGAATGATATGTCAATATTATGACATCATCACATGTGATTTGGTAGGACACATGGATGAATGAGGTCATGGAACATCAACACAGTGATGTCAACATAGTATGAGATGGAAATTTTTATATGGGATAAAAAATGAAAGAATGAATATATATATAGGTGGTAAAACTAGGAGGTGTTGGAAATTTCATGTGGGATAACAAATGAAAGAATGCATATATACATGTGGTAAAACTAGGAGGTCCTACATGGACCATTATACCAAGAAACAATAGAACTCATAATGTCATCATATATTCCAATGATCAAAATCTCGTGGATGGAAGAAGTAATCAAAACATTCCCTAGAGTTAATCCTACCACCATAGCCTTGATGGACCATTACTATATAATTGTCTAAGTGTTAAAGGGGTCTTTCTTACTCCATTCTATCTCCCTTCATGGTTTAAGCTCACATGTCAAATAAAAAAGTGCACAATGAAATTTTCCTTATCCCCACCATTCATATGGATCATAGGATTTCTAAGCATGCATCAAGGAATACATGACATTATATGTCATTATGACGTTGATGAATCATGAGCCAACAAAAGGTTGTTAGGTCAAGTACACAATGCATAATCAACATCAACTAAGAAGATAATTAAACCAATCACAAGATACCACATGGTAGGTTGGTCTGCCACATTGAACCAATATTAGTAAACTTCAAATTAATGTGAATTTGGTGGGTTGCATTTAAATTAAAATAGGATGCTTTTTGTAAAAATATCAAGGTTCAAGGTTCAAGTTTCATTCTAAATGAAATGAAAGCTATGGCCACTAAGGTAAAACCTTCATCATCCTCAACAAAATGTTTAATGAAAAGGATATAAGGGATTTGTAAACATAGTAGGATGCAATACAAACATGGTAATCATAATATATATATTGGCCTACAATTAAATGTAACAATAAATAATGACCACTTGATAGGTGGGCCCTAGTAGGGAAATAAGACCAAATTCAGTCCCCCTTGGATTCTTGAGCCATAAAATTTGACTATTTCACTATTTTAAAGAGTTTCCAATTCCTTATATCTTATGAAAGATTACAGAAATTTCCCTAAATACAAAAAAATATATATTGACTACTACTATTAATAAAATCATCATTGAACATAAGATTTAGGCAACATTGTTGAAGTGTCATTGAAAAATCATTTGAGAGTATAGGGTTTGATGATTTTTCCATACATTAATGCTAACATGAGCAAGAATATTCCAATTCATCTAGTACTCTTTGGAATCTCTGACATAGTAGTGTCCTAAGTAGGAGGAGAATATTAAAAACAATAATACACAATGAGAAGGTTTTAGACTAAATAGAGAATAATATTAACTAATATTGTTAAATTCTTTAGAAAATAGAGATAAATGTTTATTATAAGGGAACATTTTGTCTATCCTAATAAAATACTCATAAATTATAAAACCCAAATTATAAAAGAAAAAAGGATTGAAGAGAAACATGTTGTTATTTATTACTCTCCACTCCATTGACCTACACAACTAATTATCAACATTATTCCATTGCTTTCTTTTCTCCATATTCCACATATAAATATCGTCAATATTCCCCTGCCTCCATTCTTTTTCCCTTCAGTCCAACATTTCTAGTTTCTTCTTAATTCATTGGCTTCGGGAGACAACTTAAAGGATACTAAATTTGGGAACCCAATACTTATATTTCTTCTACTCATTTACTTTACTAATCAAATGTATTAATGTTATTCCTTGTAATTCACTTCAAGATTGGCCTTGAATATAGTTTCAAAATTTATTTGTTTCACAATTTGTCTAGGATCTTAACTCATTCCTCATTTTAGGATCCTAATTTGGGAGCCTGATACTTATTTTTCTTTTACTCATTTACTCTACCAATTAAATGTATTAATGTTATTCCATGTGATTCACTTCAAGTTTGGCCATCTTGGGTTGGATATAATTTCAAAATTTCTCTATTTCACAGGATCTTAACTCATTCCTCATTTTGGGATACTGATTTTATATTTAATATATGATATTTCTTTCATTTAGGATTTTCCATATATATTCTATTTATTTTAGATTAATTCTAATCGTGTTTTAATTTTAACAATTCATCTTATTCATTGATTTCATTTGGTTGAAAAATTGTTAATATGGCTTGGACCCATTCCATCATCATGTGAGATACCCCTCTTACTCCTCATTAAGGTAATTATTAGTTGATGTGTTTTTATTCTTCTTATTCTTACGAATCCATTTTAGTTTTGTCAATTTCCTACAATTTTCAATGATATTAATTTTATATCATTTAAATATTATGCAGTTCAATACATTTTCATTGTGAATATATTGCTTATGAGTTAAATTCTAATATCAATGTTACCAATCAATTCACTTCTTCATAGTTATGGTTGAATTCGTGATGAGAGATATATCAAATATTGGGAACATCTCCTCTCTTTGAAATGGTTCACCCTATAATCATATGACGAGGCCAAGAAATGTTATCTTATTAGATATACATTCAATTGTTTCTTTTCTCAATATCCGATCTTTCTATATGTGATCCTTATTATTGTCATTTTCTGATATTGTCCCATCATATGACTATCACTATAAAAAAAATATTGTTGTATTGGAAACTTTGATGTTTACATGTGCAACATTTCCATAATATTTAACCCCAATAATAATAGTAATGTTGATGTCAAGGTTTCCATGTAGTATTGTTTTTTTATGTCAAAACATATGAACATTTATGGATTTTATCTTTTTGTTTATATCATTTTCTTCTTCTTTGTTTTTAAGTCTCTCTTCATTAGGTTCTTTTTTACATTTTTATGGTATGTAAGAGATTTTATCTTTCCTCCATTAAATTATGCCTTCTTTTTCCTTGAGTAAAAAATCTTCATTTATAAGTCATTGCAAGATCAACTTCCTTTGTCACAATTTCATAATTCTTTTATATAAATTAAATATAAATATTTTCAATAATTTAAACCTTATAAATTCCATAAAAATGTTTAACCCATCTATACATAAGTAGGAAATGACAATTAAAATGTAAAATATATTTTTTCATAATGACTTTTAAATATTCAATTATTTCAACTTTATCATAATGTATAAGTGTTTCCTTCTTTTTTTCCCAAGACAAAATAAAAGGTATAAATTCATTTACAATGCGCAGTAGCCAGCTGAGAAAGCTAGAATAGTGCAATATCCATGATCGGACTTGTACATTCAAAGTAAAACCAGTGCTTCCAAGGGACCGGCAGAGGTCTATAACCGTTTCAATTCTTTCACGGCTAGCTAATTACTAACCTCTAGATTTCACCTCCATGAGCAGTCAATAATCAAAGTAAAGCGACTATCTCCACTGCTTACTAAGATTTCCTCATTCGCCACCATGAGCCTCCAGAAAACAAAGCAACTAATCCACGGCTAACTATGCTTTTCACAATCAAAACGAATTGTCCATTATATTTCGAAGATTTGATGGAAGAGATCAGGCTCTCCTGTCCTCTATCACAGTGATAGATCGAGATTCTTCCGACCACTTCGCTTAGTTCTCTCTTGGAGAGAGCATCCACCCCGGTGTTGTGCGATCTGGGAATATGGTGGAAGGTGATATCAGTGAAGAGTTTTGACAGTTGCTGCGTTTTTTGCTTCCAGTCTTCCACACGGATGGATTGGAGATTACACCTTCGATTGATCCAGTCTATGATAACTCTTGAGTCGCCGAGAATGTGGAGGTGATTTAAGGACCAAAAGGAAGCAAGCGTAAGTGAAGCCCATAAGCCCATGAGATCGGCTTTGGTGTTTATACCCACACCACAATTAATGTACCACTTTGTGGTCCTCTCCGGATGGGTTTTGAAGGTGCCTCTAGCACCATAGCATAGACCAGATGACTGTGTCGCACCGTCAAAACAAGCCACTGTGTAACCTTCAGGCAAAATAAAATCCACAGCTTTGTATGGAAGAGCCTTGACAGTAGACGACTGCCAATGGAAAGATGTCAGAATTCTGTGATAAACCACCTGTAAGGAAGGAGAGGCATCCTCGAAAAGGACCTTGTTTCATTTTGTCCAGATTTGCCAACAAAAAAAGGCAGCCAGTGAATGTGGCGCTACTTTTTCAGAATACCAGGAGGAAAAGCACTCTGTAATAGTGACACCGGTCCAGTAGAAGGGAAGGGAGAAGTGCTGCAATATACGGTTCCATATTTCTTTTGCAAAATTACAATGAATAAGTAAGTGGTGGATGTCCTTCGAGGCTCGACAACAGAGAGCACATAAACCAGGACCCTGCCATCCTTTCTTACGGAGCATCTCCCAGGTAAGAGATTTTTCATTAGCACAGAGCCAGATGAAATGTTTGTGTTTTAGAGGTAGCGGCCAAGTCCACAACTGAAGTATCCACGGAGGAAGAGCATCAACGTCCCGTTCAGGAAGGAGAGCCTCATAGACATTCTTGGCAGAGACTATACCTGAACCATCACCCTCGGCCCAGATGAGGGAGTCCCGAGCATCGGTGAGGGAGATGTCGGGACATTTTAAAGCTGTTGTATAAGAGTCCCATTCCAAGGCCAAAGGCCCGATAAGAGACAGGTCACTACTATGAAGCCACTGATCCGGGAGAGGGAAGGCACATGCCACCTTCTTCATGTGAGCCAGGGAACAGTAATTAAAAGAAAGCAGATGTGATCTGAGTGGCAGGGAGAGAAGCGAGTGGTCATCCAATCCGATGATTTTATCTCTACCAATTTTGATTTCTGCACCTGAACCAGGCCGCCAACGGAGCCAGTGAAGGATCACCTGAGAGGAAGAGACCAGACTCCTCCAGAAGGGAGAAGCCCTCTTCTGTATTAGATGTGTCTTACACAGCCAAAATGGGAGGGGCAAGGCACTTAAATACTTATCCTTGATGACTCGGTGCCAAATGTTGTCAAGAGAGACCGCTCTCCAGAAAGAACTAGCAAGTAATGTCGAGTTGAAGATAGAAAGGTTTTTAAGTCCCCATCCCCCTGCCCTTTTGGGTCTAGAAAGGGTTTGCCAGCTGCAAAGGTGGAAACGACGCTTCCCTGCAAGGTCATTCCATAGGAAATTGAAAGAGAGTTTGTGAAGTAGAGTAATGATCTTGTTGGGGATCTGTTCCAGTAACATCTAATAAACCGCCAGACTTTGTAACACCGATTTGACTAGGATAAGACATCCACCCAGGGACAACCATTTATTACACCAGAAACCTATTCTCCTTTCGACGGTTGCTACTAACCAGGTCCAATCATTAGAGGAGGAGGCTCCCGGCTTTAGCTGATAACCAAGGTACCTGAAACCTAAATTCAAGTCAATAAAGGAGTAGAGGATGGAGTCTTTGAGGAGAGAGAGCTCGGTCTCAGTTAAACCCCAATAGTGGACAGTGGACTTTGAGGGATTGATGGACAGACCCGATACTGAAAAAAAGATCTATAGTATGTCCAGGATCACAAACCACTCCGCTAAATCAGCTTTTGACAATAAAAGAATATCATCAACAAACATAAGGTGAACAATCTTGATGAGATTTGAAACCTTTAAACCAGTGATGCGGTGCTCGGTGAATATTTTAGAGAGGAGAAGGATAAGGCCTTCCATAACTAAGATAAAGAGGTAAGGAGAAAGCGGGCATCCCTGACGGAGCCCCCTTTCTCTTTTAAAAAATCTAGTCGCCTCCCCATTAATCAGCACTGCGAAGTTTTCACTTGTGACGCATGACATAATTCAGTCTGTGAACTTGTCACCAAAGCCTACTGAGAGTAGGATTAGTCTCAGAAAATCCCAATCAATGCTGTCAAACGCCTTTTTGAGGTCTAGTTTCATGACCAGCGCGTTTTGTTTTTTTTGAATGATGTTGTGAATGCACTCATGGGCTACACCTATGGCATCTTGAATCCTTCTTCCCTTTAAAAAGCCGAGTTGTTCAGCTGAGAGACTCCTTTCCAGAACCAGCTTAATCCGATTGGAGATAACTTTGGAAATTACCTTGTAAACTAGGTTGCATAAGGAGATCGGTCTGAAGTCGTTGAAGGTAGTCGAATTGTTTTCTTTAGGAATTAAAACCAGGAAGGTGGCGTTTAGGCTTCTGGAAATTTTATCTTTGATGCGAGAGTCCTCCACCATCTGTAGGAGATCCGATCCAACAAGATCAAAAAAGAAGGTGAAAATTTCTGTCGTCCAGCCATCGGGCCCTGGACTCCTCTCTTTTTTGAAAAGTAACAAAATGTTCTTTAGCTCTAGCAGTGTGATGGGTTTGTAAAGATCTGTGGCTTCAGTTGCTGTAACCAAATTTGTGAAAAGACTGGCAGTAGAACATTTTGCTGGGAGGTTGTGGCAACCGCTGGCTTTTAAAAGATGTTTGAAGTAAGAGGCAGCCTCGGCTTTGAGTGCCTCCTGTCCACTGAGGGTCCCTTCATTTTCCCTTTCGATGGACTAGATTAATTTCTTATTCCTGTTGTGACTAGCCACTCTATGAAAATTTTATGAGTTCGAGTCTCCCCACTTGAGCCAGGTCGCACGGCTACGGAGCCTCCAACATTTTTCTTCTTCCCGCAGAAGATCATCTCTACTTTTCTCCATGGCCTTTAGAGAAGAAGAGTTCTTCAACGACAAGGCCGCTGTGATTGATGTTAAGATGAGATGTGTGATCTCAGTCTCCATCCTAATCAGTTTGGTCTCCTCCGTAGCCTTCTTATCTTTACTCCAAGCTTTTGTGCGCACTTTTAGAGATTTGAGTTTCCAAATGATTCTCAACTGTGGGTTTTCTTCTTTCAGGAAACACGGATCTGTCCAGACAGAATGTACCAGAGCTGGGTAGTCTGCAGAGGCGATCCAGTGATGATTAAATTTGTAAGGAAAAGGCTTGAGCCGGATGGGGAGGTTCAAGTTGAGGAGGATGGGCGCATGGTCGGAGATGAAAGGAAACTCGACCCATGAGGTTGGGAAGACAGTGGATGAGAAGAAACCATCGAAGATTAAGAAGCGATCAAGATGTCTAGAAATGGCCTCAGAGCCCCTTCTCCTGTTTCTCCAGGTAGGAACAAGTCTGGCCGGCAATATATCAATGAGGTTCTTGGTCTTAAAGAGGTCTCTATAGAGATTATTACCTGAGCCTGACAATGAAGCTGCTCCCCAGTGTTCATCAGATGAAAGGGTGATGTTGAGATCGCCTCCCAGTATGAGGTTTGGAAGGGAGATGATGCCGCTGTTAGCAAGGTGAGTCCAGAATTGTGGTCTGTCTTGGCAGGGGCCATAGACATTTAAAAGCGCTAGTTCTTGATTGGTAGCAAAGCAACTGCCTAACAACAAAATACCTCCACAGGTCAAAAATGGATTTAAATAGAAAAGAGATGGATCCCAGGCCACCAACATGCCACCAGAGTTGCCGATGGAGTTTAACGCCGCTGAGACCCAAAGAGGGCGAAAAAGATGCAAGAAATCTTTGGAAGTTTGATCAGCAGTAAGGGTTTTTTGTAGAAAAATGACATCCGGTTTGGAGTGCTCTAGAAGTCTTTGGAAGGAGGCAGCCTTGAGGGTGCCTCCGATCCCTCGAATGTTCAGAGAGAGAACTATCATTACTTGGAACGTGCTATGGCCTTCAATGCTCTAAGGGCCTTTCCATCTTGAGTTGGGACTACCAGGGCTGCAAGTTGAGTGATAGAGCAATCCTTCTTCTTCCTAGTGCTTCTTGTCTGGAGAGGGGAGAGCTCAACACCGATACCTCGCGACCATGCAAAGGATTTGTTATGATTTTCTAGCTGGTTAGAGGATGATGTGCCCGCTTCTGTGGAATGGGCTATGATCTCTTTACCTCGAAAAACTAGTAGCTGGGTGGCTCTATCCGGGAGAAACTGAGCAGAAGACAAGGAGCTCAGTGCTGCCATGAGGGAATCCTCATCTTCGTCCGGCTGACTGTAACCAGGTAGTAACGCTGTGGGGTCTTCCAGGACTAAGGGAGTGGAAGAGGAACCATCCTGAAGGGTCGGCAGTGAGGGTGGGAGTGTGGGCGAAGGTGGAGGGGGGGTAGTATCAATGATGGAAGGAAGGGAGCTGTCAAGAATTTGGGCCAGGGGAGAGGTAGATTGAGGCAACTCGGCTTCTGGTAGGGGGGGCTTTGAGAGGGAGGAGGGAGAGGACCAGCAAGAGTGATTTACGATTTCCTTTTCAGAAGCGGTGAGTGATTTAAAGAGCGCGGGGCATAGTTGAAAAAGCTTGGACGTCAGAGATTCTGGCTATCCAGGTAAAGGCAGGGAGGGAGGTTCAGGGGGGATGTCCAAGTAAGCAAGGGAAGGGTCAGCAGCCATATAGGCAGTGGGGTTTAAAAGCAGGTCGACATCATCAGGGGGGTCGATCAAGGACTTACCAGGACAAGTTCGGCGAAGATGGCCAGTCTCACGGTACCGGTTGCATATGAACGAGATTCCAAGATAGTCCAGGTTCTGTAGAAGTTTCCTTCCTCGCCATTCGATCACTAGAGTTTCCGGTAGACCCGCAGTTAAGTCCATCTCAACCAGAACCCTGCCCATTTTCCTCTAAGAACCCATAAGAGTAGGAGTGTCAAGAGTTATGAACTTTCCCAAGGAGTTGCCAATAGCTCTAAAGGCATCTTCATTCCAGAGGTGGAGTGGAAGACCCGGGAGCAACACCCACAGATGTTTGTGCTGGAAGTAGTCGGTGTCTGGGTTGAAAGCCATACGCCATCATTTGAGCATGAGGCTGCTTCCTCCAAAGACCCATAAGGAAGACAGTAACAATGTGGCATCTTCAGGAGATCTGCAGGAGAAGCAGAGCCAACCTTTTTTTAGATACAGGACGTCCGGGCAGTAGCCAAGAATCGGTAACCATTTGAGCTTTATCCAGTCTTCCAGAGATGGTGAGCTCAGGCTTTTATAGGAAATACGACCAACCAGTGAACAGATGGACATCTTACAAAGGTTTTCTAGGCCCACTCCATCGCCCAGCACTAAGCGCCTGGTTCTTTTGTTTGCTTTCCACTCCTTGCGACCATAAGAGGCTGCTCAGTGAGGGGATGAATGAACTTTAAGAGCATCCAGAGGGATGAGTCTACTAGGACTGTTAGGAGGTAAAATGGAAGAGGAGACTGGGAGGGACCTGTCAATAGCAGGTGTAGCTCTCGGAATAGGCACTCTTGTCTGAGGAGGGTGGCCTATCCCAATAGGGGACTCAACAGGGATGGAAGGACAGTTTGAAAAAGGCTTGGAGGGAAGCTTCGGAAATCTATGTACCAGGGAGTCTATTTTATCGAAGAGTCCCTCCTGATTCCAAAAGAGGTTGTCTGCTGGGTGCATTAGATTATTGGACATAGGGTCCATTTTAAAACAGCTGGGGGACCACTCCGACCCACTGAACAAAACTGAGCAAACCAAAAGGAGGGCGAAGAGGGATGGTGAAAAACTAGATCTGTTAGTGGAACACGGGTTTTGAAACAAAGAACCAATCCCTGTCGGGACTAGAAGACAAGAGCGAGACTGTGGCAGACAGTCCAAAAAGAAACACGTAGAAAAGGCCAGATACTATCAGGACTAGAAGACAAGAAACGACACTGAGAGAGTTGGTCCGAGAGCAGACAATAAGACGTATTCAAAGACCAAGACAGGAACGTGCACTGGAGCCATACAAGTCATTGACAGGATAGCTAGATAGGCAGGGGCCTGTAGCCAGGAGAAGGTCTCCGGGAGGGACTACGAGGATCCGAAGATCCTGGTTCCTGGTTCACCTGCATTCCTCCCTTTGAGAAAAAAATAAGGTTGTTGACATGTTGAGTTTGTATAAGTGCTTCCTTGATGTTCTTTTCTGAACATATAACCAATTAGCTAAATCAAAGTTGATGAAGTTATATTCACTATTTAGAATTACATTATTAATAATGTAAGTGTCTCGTTTCTTAATATTTCTTCCCACCTACAATTCAGAATTGTTGGATTAAAAAATAAAATCTTACCCTTCTCAACAATTTATTTTATTGTCTTCTTCATCTATCCATTTATATTTTTAGTTTGTTCTTTTTATATTTGCTTATTTTATCCAAGGCATTTTCAAGTTACTCCCAACTTAAATCTATACTTATGTCAACACATAGTCTAAACCATCATTTAATACCTTCACTCTTAAGGTATTTTATTTCATAATAAACAATCAATCTCTAGATTCACGTCAACACATAGTATAAACCATCATTTAATACCTTCATTGTTATGGTATTTTGACATTTCATCCATATGGTTCAAATTTTATTTCATAACGAATAATCAATCTCTAGCTTCAGTGTTTTAAAGGTATTTTAATATTTTTATTTTATTTCAAAACATTTAGTGTCTTTATTTCATAACGAACAATCAATCTCTAGCTTCAGTGTTTTAAAGGTATTTAAATATTTTTATTTTATTTCACAACATTTAGTGTTTTTAGCATTCATTCCATTTTTTTAATTTTTTTTAATATTTATATATTATTTTAAAAGTAAGTATTTAAAATAAAAAAATCAAAATTTAAAAAGTAGATTTTAAAATAAAAATAAAAAAAATTAAATATTTAAAATAAGGGTAAACTTATAATTAATTAAATTAATCTTTATCTAGAAAGAAATGAAATATGAAGGAGTGTGACTTTTCACATCTTCGTTGATAGAACCATATTTTAATATGATAAAGAAAAAGATATGGAGGAATATAAAGTGGAGTTGTGAAGGGATAAAAATAGCATGCAAATAAATATGAAAATAAGACATAAAGGATTACAAAGACGATATGTTAATGGTTTTGAAATGAGATATATTTAAGATGTTGGATTTGAAAATATATGAGATAGGAAACCATACAAAATTGATATATACAATATAAAAAATGAGATATGAAGGGATATGGAAATGATATATGAAGTGGTGTGATTTTTTATATTAATAGTGATATTATATGTTAGATATAATAAGGTATGGGATAAAGGTTGAAGTTTGAAGTATTGAGTTCATTTACAGTTAAGATTAATGTTTGTTTAATTTGATGATATTTTAATTTTTTGTAAGATTAAAGAAGATTATTAAGAATGAAGAATTCTAAAATCAATTTAAGAAAATGGTTGTTTTTCAATATAAATAAATTTGCATATTGGAATTTGTTGCGCCAAAATAAAGTTTACAAATGGATATCTAAAAAGAGAAATCAATCTTGGATTAGACTACAATAACAAATATCACAAAGGTGTGGAGCTTTTCATGGCATCGCCATTTTCTATAAGAAGTTCGCCATTTTGTTTTTAACATTTATGTGCTTATTACTGAGTATATGAAGAATACGACATTTTAGTGGATGAGAGTATCCCAACATAGTTTTTATGTGTTAAATAATAAGGTAATAGAGACACTTATTCTCGTTTTATTACATTTTAATAAAACTTTTCAACTTGATTGTGAGTGGAAAATATCATTTTTTAGGATTAAAGGTGTATTCAAAGTCATTCACATACGACCCATCTCCCATGAGCATCATCTAGTAATGACTAATTTCTCATGAGTTTGAATTGTCCACTTAGCACTCATTGCATTAGGTGATGCTCATAGGGGTGAAGTGGGATTGAAATCGATGAAATGAATCACATAGTATCAAACATCACCTTAAAGACTTGTTGTAATATACCTTGTGTCACAAGAAGAGATGAAACAACCTCTGATCACAGAGGGGAATTATTATGAAAGTGATTTGGAAGCATATCTACAATCCAAGAAACAATTAATTATTAACTCACTTTGGAAAATAATTGTACCTAATGTTGAAGGAACACTCTCACGTGAGTGTTAGATGGTCTTGCATGATAATCATTTGGTGCCAACTATGAGTGTTAATACAATGTTTTTATTTCTCCAGTACCAACGTAGAGAAGTAGAGAGATTATCCAAGAATATTGATGTACATGAATTAGATGATCGATGGCGTGGGGAGAACGTTGATCGTTTTAGATTCAATACTCAAATCAAAGACTATCTCACAACATTTACATTCCGAGACAATATTATTGTTGTTCGATGTATACAAGATCATCTCCAACACAACCAAGGAGTCAATTATTCCAATCAAATTATATGGAATTCCATATTCACATGGCGTCAGATCAATCAACGTTTAGAGGACTGTATTTATAACTTTGTTTTCATATATGAAATGATCCATAGTGGCGTGAGAAACCTTGGAGGGGAAAGAGTAATTAATAGTCCCACATAGGAAGAAGAGGCACCCAATAGTATTTCTATAGGAGTCAATGGTCTGCCAGTAGTTATGTTTTGCTAAGAAAGTGAAAAAGATGACGGAGTGATGTGCCCAATGTGTCAAGTAATGTTTTCCACTAAAGAGCATGCAAAACAGTTGCCATGCAAACACCTCTATCATTCAAAGTGCATTCTCAAATGGTTTTGTCATAAAAATTCATGTCCAATGTGTAGATCTGAGAAAAAGGACTTTGTTATCCACAATGGAATTCTCGTTGTCCATTTCGGTGAAAAGACAGGGCGTGCTATAGTTACCGACACAATTGGTACTCCAATTGTTCATACATCTACATACACTTTCAAAAATATTGCAAAATTGTGTGCATTCCAGGAGAGTAGACACATAAGTTATGAATATGGATGTTATGGCAACCCTACCACACAGGTTTCTAAGGAAAAAAAATTAGTACATGCTTTGCACAATGTCTTGGGAGGTGTACTATGTCGAAATGCTACTTACATGAATCCTCCTGGCATAAGGCCCCTTCACCTTTGTGTACAACAACATAAAATCAACATTTTAAAGTTGTGCAAGCTATTTAGTAGAATACCTAATACTTGGAAACAACTACGAATATATTAAAAAAAAAAACTTTGTAATTAGTGAAGAAACATCACTAGTTAAATTGACAGAAGATTCATAAGACTCACCTTTACCTATGCTTCAAGGACGAAGCTTATTTTTAGGAGGGATGACTTGTAATATACCTTGTGTATATTGCAACACTATTAGTTACTAATTAAATTATTAATGTAATAATTATTCTTTTAATGTAAAGTCGCGTCTTAAAAGACGTGACTCTACTTTTGTACGTGTATTTATACACATTGTTCATTTAACAAGACAATGAATAATAAATTTATTATATATATATCAAGTATTAAGCTTTCACTTGCACTCTATAACCAAAACCTTCTAAGAAGGTGAGCTAAGAACTTATATTATTAAGAAAGATGGTGAGTTCACCAATATGCAATCCCTCAATGAAACACTCATTAAGGAGGTTAAGAACTTAAAGCAAGAAAATAATAGTAAAGGAAAATAGGATAAAGATGAGTTGAGGGAAGAATTGAAAAAGAAAGATGAATAAATCAAAAGGTTATGTAAGCATAATCAATAATTTCTTAATGATGTTAAGAAGGTGAAAGTGCATTTACATGAGTCTAAATCAAAGAATATGGATGAATATATTACCACACAAATTGAAGAGGATATTATAAAAAATATTGAAGATGAAATTTGCAAGAAGGTTGAGGAATCCCTAAATATTAATGAGGTAAAATCAGAGATGCAATCTAGAATTTAAGAAGTATGTAAGAATTTGATAAATGGTGTCACATCGAAATTTCAAAAGGAGAAAAAAAACAAGATTCAAGAAGGTCACCAGAAGATACTTGAAGAAGTTGAACTCTGTATAGAGGATGTACATGCTAAATATAATGGTATTATCTCCAAGGCTAGAATAATCAAATACCAAACAAAACTGATAGAGGATTCCATTGTATTTGAAAAGAAGATAGATGAAATGGGTGTGAAGAGTGAAGGAAAGCCATCAAATGTCAAACCATATCGACATCCTAATTACTAGAAAATATTTCAAGGAAGACAAGAAGGTCAATATCAACATTATGAAGGAAGAAGATGAAATACTCATAGATATTCATGGAACATGACATCACAAAACCACTTTTCAACAAGCTATTATCAGAGACTAACAAATACTACAAATTGGAGAATTTACTACAACAATACATGGAATCAAAGTAAAGAAAATTATGCAACAACCAACCATCAAGGATTAAGAAAAAAAATAAATCATTTTGGATGGATGAATCATCATTAATGGAAAGAAGAAAGCAAGAACATAAAAAAATAATATCACTTGCGTTCATCACATGTAAAGCCTTTAACTGCAAAGCTTTGAGGACAATTTTTTTTTAATGAGGGTACTATGATATGATCCCAAGGGGGCAGGCAAG
>JZKD02S1774531.1:756545-781599 GCA_000966675.3 Picea glauca
GATCAAAGGAAAATATAGGAAAATATTTTTCCTAAATATGGATACATTATGGACCATTAATTCCATAATCATTTGGATTGATGAAAAAACATAGTACTTGAAACATCTCTAAGAATAAAAATGTTGATAGGGGAAGAGATGGAGAAGTAACATAACTTGTTCCTCTACCACCCCATTAAAATATATACTATATTTTTGCATATTAACATCCATGCTATTAGATATGTGTTGTACTCGTAAAACAACCTCCCTGATTTCTTCTCTAATATTTTCCCCAAGAGAAGAAAATGGGCCCCGCTACTAAACTTTTCTATTGGAAATCCTCTTAGAGTATCTCATGCAAATGGAAAATCCCAAGTCTCCCTTATCACTCTCTATTATTTACCACTTGCAATGTTTCTTCATATCACTCTAACCCACCGATACATAGTTTCAGCGAGTTCCCTCTTTTTTCACCTATACATAGTCTATCGACGAACATCCTTCTTCCTCACCGATGCATCGACACCATCAGTCCTTGACCACCGATACAATGACGAAATTCCACTAAACTTAGCCAACACACAAATATTTATCATTGATGAAGTTCATGTGATTAGCGAAAGTATACCAAATATGTTCACATGATTGTCTCCAACACACATAGCCTTACATTGATGTACTTCCTTTCATCTTTTTCGATACATATCCTATCGACAAAGTTCCTCTCTCTCTCTCTCTCCAAAACACTACTTGTTGATGAGTTTTCCACCTATTATTGATGTACTAGGAGAAGGATTTCGAACCCTCATCAACACTAAGTATATTGAGGTTCTTCTTTCTCTCCCTGACATCAATTCAGTCCACAAGAGACACCTTTATCTTGAGACCTCTTTTATTCTCCTCCAACTCAACTCCTTCTCACCGCTCCCTTTAGTAAGGATCTTGTCATTTCCAATGAGTGATATTTCTATGCCTAAATGGATAAATAATGACTAGTCACATACCTCACCTAATCTACTTCATGTTGTGGTCATAATTAAGTTTTTTTTTGTCACCGATATCTTTCTTTGTGCATACCATATCAACTTGTTTACTTTGCGCTTCTTGATTTTATGACTAACCATGATCATGAAAGTTCCATATATCATCATATGGGTTAAATAAAACATCTATAGGTATTTCATTGGCTCTTAAATGTATCTTAGAAGAAAAATGGTCCTCCAAGCTCCTAAACAGTGTTAATCACTCAAAATGTCAGTTGGCCATTTTAGAAGATTTATATTTTTGTGCTAATGAAATGTTACCTCAGCGCCAATGGAAGAACCAATATCCTATACAACACATATGGCATAGGAACTCACAAAACTGAATTTGTGGGAAAAAAAAAAGAACCAGACTCAAACTTTCATTAAAAAACACCTTTGAGTGCTATTTTTCGGCATTCATCAAAATGTATTTTTCATCCCCAAAATAGGCCAACTATATGATTTACGTGATTACGATTCCAACACAATTGACAGAATTGAAATTCGAGGCCCCAATGTGTCAAAACAATCGCTAGGAATTCCTCACTCAAACCAACCTTGTTAGTTGTGACACTGATGGAATATTGGAATTGCATGGTAAAATATCTCTCCAGAAGAGTCTCTTTGTTCTCTCCACAGTGCAAAAAATGGCACCTCAATCAGACATCGTATGATAAATTTATGGACTTTTGAACTCAATCTCTTGTTGTTTCTTTCCAACAAAAGGGACACTTAGAAATTTTTCAATTTGTCTTCCTTCAAAGGATGAGTTGTTGGAAACTTCTACGGACACAGAGGGGAAGTTCCCGTGAAATTCTCTGGAAGTTGTTGGAAACTTCTTCGGAACCAAAGGAGGAGTCATTGAAAACTTCTCCAGAACCAAAGGAGGAGTTGTTGGAAATTTATCCGAACACAGAGGAGGAGTTCCCATGAAATTCTTTGAAACTTGTTGAAAACTTCTCCAGACATAGAGGAGGAGTTCCCATGAAATTCTCTGGAATTTGTTGGAAACTTCTCTGGAACCAAAGAAGAAGTTTTTGGAAACTTCTTCAGAAAGAGAGGAGTTCCCACAAACTTCTCTAGAATTTGTTGGAATCTTCTCTAGAACCAAAGGAGGAGTTGTTGGAAACTTCTCTGGAACCAAAGGAGGAGTTGTTGGAAACTTCTCTAGAACCAAAGGAGGAGTTTTTGGAAACTTCTCTAGAAACAAAGGAGGATTTGTTAGAAACTTCTCCGGACACAGAGGAGGAGTTCCCATGAACTTCTCTAAAACTTGTTGAAGAATTCTTCGAAACTTGTTGAAAAATTCTCCCGAATTTGTTGGAAACCTCTCTAGAACCAAAGGAGGAGTTGTTGGAAACTTCTCCAGAACCAAAGGAGTTGTTTTTGGAAACTTATCCAAACACAGAGGAGGAGTTCCCATGAACTTCTCTGGAAGTTGTTGAAAACTTCTCCAGAACTTGTTGGAAACTTCTCTAGAACCAAGGGAGGAGTTGTTGGAAAATTCTCTGGACACAGAGGAGGAGTTCCCACAAACTTGGTTGTAACAGGTACAAGGCCCTACCAATATTCCTTTCTTATTTTGGCCATAAATTTTGACTCGGATTCCCATTTTGTGTGTTCCTTATACCGCTGGAAAGGTGTTTTTGATATCTACAACTTCACAATTTATATGATTTGAAAACAAATTCACCAATTATTTATAGTTTGTAGGATTAAGATATGGCACATTGTCAACAACCCCTGAGAACACAACACCTCAACTGTGAGCAAATGCACTAGGAACCAAACTCAGGGAAGCATACATGAACTCTCAATCAATTAATGTTTAATTTCTATAAGTTTAAATGCGTGGTTTTAATAGTTTATTTTGAGGTTACTCTGAGGTCACTCATCTGTTGCATGATAGAAGAAATATGGATATGTACCACGTGATAGAAGAAAAACACCAAGGCACAACCACCACACATTAAGGAAATCCCTCCAGTATGCAAAAAATACCCTTGCAAATGCGATCTACATCCAAGGATGATGGAGCAGTAACAAAAACAACTATCGTAGCAATAGAGGAGCAACAAAATGGAATCAAAATTAGATGAATGAAGAGGAAGTCTCAATGCCATGATGATTAACTATAAAAAACTAAGAATGAAGCATGTTCCCATGTCCATACTAGTCTCCATGGTGGGTGTTATCACACAAAACAACATGAATGCAGGCGAGTCGGTGCAGTCTGTAGAGATCGAGATCCCCTATGTAAGTTTGATGTGGTGCTATCTCCAAGCGAGGTTGGAGGGACTCCAAGGTTGGCAGGTGAGTAAAAGTTTGCCAGGGGCACTAAAGTAGTAGGTATGCCCAGATCCTAGGTCCCTTTCAGATTGACGGTCTCAGATTATTTTGGGGCCACAACATGCACATACATTAAAATCGGAAGGGCAGGCCAAAATCCAAACCATGGTTTTGTGAGGAGGCTACATGGTGGAAGAGTGTGCGTTTCGAGACTGAAAATGGTATGGGTCCAAACCGATTTCGACAACCCCGAAATCACATGCGCATTAGATATCCGACAGAGAAAAGTGTTCTCCCTCTAGTCATACAACCACACTCTTGATCCCAAGGAGAGTTCAACCAATGAACAAGGGTTGAATTTTGCAGCCACCTGCTTATTCATCGCCCGATATGGTTGCAACAGATGGCCTTATGCCAGTCATCCAGCCACGCTCCAATATCGATGAAGATCTAGTTAATGAAGAAGGGATTGATAGATGAAACCTCATCTCAGTTCATAAATGGAGGGCTTAGAAGCTGTGGTTGAGGAGGTAGGACTGTCAGCATGAGGTACAACACCAGACGTTTTCCTGCAGGTCCATACTGAGCCAAGTTTGTGTATGACAGAAGGAAACACACACATTATGACATAAGGCTACTCAGACGTAAATCTTTGAACGAGATTTCCAAATCACACTCCTGGAAATTGTGGACTGATCTGAGTATAAGTAGATCAGTTCAATATTTTTTTATGGTCTTCAAATGGTTGAGTAGAGCTCCCTATTTTGTAATATTTGATAACAAATATGTTCTCTAGTTTTGTATGATACTTGATAGTTTCGCGTTAATAGAAGTCAACTTCTTTCATCGTCTCGTGTAAACTATGCTGAAACACTTGGGCATGGAGGATCCAGTCAAGGGTTGTAGCTGTATTGTAATGTAGGATTGATTATAATGTTGTTGTGACCTATTCTAGTACTTTGACTTTGTTATCTTATTTCCCCTTATGCTGAAATGCTTGTGCATGGAGAAACCAAATGATTTGTTGTATTCATATGATAATGTAGGTTTGCTTATTATGTTGATGTGACATATTCCAGTACTTGAAAATTAAGTCCAAGAGTTCTCTTGAGCCTGAGTTTTTCTTCACCAAGTTGCTTGAAAGCCGGATTCCCATGGCATACTTGTCCACCTTTCTCACTAAGTCTTCCTTATTCCCACCTTTAAACTCAAACCACTGATTGAAGTTAATGAGGACCTCATTTCCCTATGCATTACTTTCCCAGTTTCTGTGTTAAATCATTCTTGTATTGAGTTTTGTCCATTTGACCTCCACGCATAAACCTACCTCCACAAACATTTTGATGGGTACTGGGCTTATTCTCCTGCAATCTGAGGGTGACTCTAAGTGCTAACATTCTTAAAGCTATTGCCAAGGATGAATTGAAGACATTTCCCTAGGATTGAACGACAAAGAAATTTTGATTTTGAAGGTGCATCAGAAATCAGTACCTTGAAGATTGCAACTTGCACTTGACAACTCCCTATTTTAGTTGTGGCTCCCAAAGGAAGACACATGAGGTCTACCCCACAAATGCCTTTGGAAATACCTGAAGCTGACCCAGAAAATATTATCAAGAAAGGAAAGACCTCTCAAGAAGGGCTTTCAACTATTGTACCAGGTGAATTTGGTAATTTACATGATTCTTCTTTTAAAACTCCAGTAGTTGCATCTAATTCTCCTATTATACCATATGTTGGGGTTTCGAGAAGTTTAAATTTTGGAATTTTTCCTATTGAAATTCCCCCTTCTAGTCTTCATTTGGAAGGAGTAAGTTTTGAAATTCTTGTTTCCCCTGATATTGTAAAGTGGCTTAGACCCAGAAACTTAGAATATTTTCCCATTTTGGGTTTTCCTACTTCCCCTCCTATAAAAGTTGTTGCATATAAAAAGGGTGAAATTTATTTTCCCTTGAACCCCATATCATTCTCCTCCAACACTCAACTGTTTCCTCTTTCTCCTAGAAACACAATTGCAGTCCTACCTGCCCAAACACCATCTCTCCCTGGTTCTCCTACAGTTCACATCCCAATGGCAGGTGCTAATCCTCCAAGAAATAGGATGGATGGAATAATGGCTGCTAGGTATGCCCCTCTTGTTTTACCTCATCCTATGAATGTCGTCCCAGTTGGATATTACCTTAATTACATGCCCAAGTTTACAGGGGAGGAAGACATAACTGCAAAAGAACACCTTTCAACTTTTTACATTTGTGCAAATAAAATTAATATTGAAAATGAAGATGTTTGGTTGATAATTTTTGTACAGAGCCTTGATGGTGAGGCTAGAAATTGGTTTAGGGGCTTGAATCCTGGATCTATTGATGATATTTAAGATCTGGATGATTCATTCTTAAGGCATTGGGGGGATAAAAAAGATTTCCTCTATTATATTACAGAGTTTGGATCACTTAAGAGGGAAGAGGTGAAATTTGTTTCAAACTTATCAAAGAGATTTAATAAGATGTATAATAAGATTCCCATTGAAATTAAGCCTACAGAAACTTTTGCCAAGATTACTTATGCTAGTGCGTTTGACCCTGAGTTTTGCCTCCTGTTGAGATACAACCCTTGAAGTAGAGTCCAATATATTGGCAGTTGAAAAACTTAGGAGTAAGGCTGATAGAGACAGAAGAAAAAGTAGGTCTGAAGCTTCAACCTTTGGTTCCTATGTTTCCCACCCTCAAGTGGATGAGTTGAAAAAACTGGTAAAAACACTTTCAACAGAAATGGAGAAATTGAAATTTGAGGGAAAGAAGAGCTATAGGAACCCCTAGAATGTTGATAACAAGGGTAATTTCAGAAGACCAAATAATTCCCCTCAGATCATCCAGAGAGATCAAATAAATAGGGATAGGGATGATAAAAAAGTCCAAGCCCCTCTCCAAAATAACCTGGTCACTGATGAAGAAGGAGAGGAAGAAGAAACTTATCCTGAAATCCATTGTCTTGGTGACACCTCTTCATCTCCTCATCTAACCCAATCTGCATATGAAGACTCTCTCATAGATAACCAACTAAGTGAGCTGAGAAAAGAGGAAATAACCAGTGGTAATCCAAATAGATACAACCTCAGGTCCAAGAAGAAGGAAGGAAATCCTGACATTCCTGGTCAGCCTACTAGAACAAAGCATCCTGTTAAGGATGTGGCAGCTAGCAGCAAATAAAAAGAGGCACAAAACCCCCAGGCAGTGGTTAAGAGCCCTATCCTAGAAGTGAAAGAGATTTTGAAGCTCCCCTCCTCTTTTAGCTTTTAGAATGAGATTCAAAAGATAAAAATTCTTGTACCTTTCTTGGGGCTAGTTAAAAATAATAATTTCAAAAGGTACCTCTCCAAAGTACTGCAGCCTGAACCTTCATCTCATCCCATAGACTCAGTCAACCTCCAAGATGAAAAACTAGTTGTCATACTAGGGCCTTTGGTAGAGGATAGGGATGACTCCTCCCCTCCTTTCTATACCTCATTAAACATTCATGATAAGGTGTTGTAGAACTGCTTGATGGATTCAAGGGAATCTCACAATCTCATGCCTAAGACTATCATGGATGAGCTTGGGTTGGAGGTTAAAAAAACCTACCATGACCTGTACTCATTTGATTTCAGAAAGGTGAAGTGTCTCAGGGTTATCAAAGACCTGGTCGTGTCCTTATTCCAGTTGCCAATGAAAAGTGTGGTCATGGATATTGTGGTGGCTGATGTCCCCCCTAAGTTTTGAATTCTTTTGTCTAGATATTGGATCAAAAGACTAGGGGGAAATTTACATATGGATCTTTCATATGCCACAATTCTTGTTTTTGGGAGAGAACATAGAAGGATTTATAGGGAAGCTCAATTTTCTTACATTATTAGTGATGAAGCAAACCCTACCAATCACCCCATTTTTGCAGTTGATACTGATTTAGGAACCAATATGCTACAACTAATTGATGCTCCTCAAACACCTATTGAAATTAGAAAACAACCCATCACCTCTTGTAAAGACCCTCCTCCCAATACCTCTGTTTGGAAAATGTTTTTTGATGGAGCCTCTTCTTGGTAAAGTGTTGGTGCTGGGGTAGTTTTCATTTCCCCTTCCCAAGAGACCATATCTCTGTCTTACATACTTGAATTTGAAGCAACAAACAATGTAGCAGAATATAAGGCTCTTGTTTTGGTTTTGAGAGCTGCCAACAACATGAAGATTGAGGAGATGGAAGTATTTGGAGATGCTAAGTTGATCGTTCATCAAGTCATAAATCAGTATCAGGATAAGCACCCCAGGTTAAGGGCCTACAGAAATGAAGTTTGGGATCTCGTTGATAGTTTCTTCGTGGTTTTTAATATTTCATTTGTTCCAAGAAAGGAGAATAGTGTGGCAGATTCCTTGGCTATTTCAGCAAGTAAGTTCTGGGTTCCTTTCCCCCCCAAACTCAAGTATGAGGTGGAAGTAAAATACATACCCTCTATTACTAACAATGTCAAACATTGGAAGGTTTTTTAGGATGATCTTGAGATAAAAAAAAATCTTGAGAATGTGGATGAATTTTATGATTTACATATTGATCAAGATCAAGATACTAAAGAAAACCCCCATGCTGATATTTTTCTGAATAAAATTGTTGACCATCATATTGTTCAATTGCCAAGTAACCATATTCCGAAGGGACTTGTCCCCCTTAGAGAGATTTTTTGACATAAATGATGTTGCTTTAAAGATTAAAATTTCAACTGAATATGTTGATGTGACTGAATGCAATTTAGGAACAAAGGAGAATCCCAAATATGTCAAATTGTCTAGTAGTTTATCAAAGGAGAAAAGGGATGAGTATGTCAAGCTTTTGAAGGAGTTTTCTAATGTGTTTTCCTGAAAATATCAATATTTAAAAACATATCACACCAACATCATTGAGCATAAGACCCCTTTGAAAGAAGAAGCCAAAACTTTCAAGAAAAAGCTCAGACAAATAATTCCCATGTTGATGCCTATTATGGAAAAAGAAGTGAAAAAGTTGTTGGATGCCCAGATCATCATTCCTTTGAGATATTCAGAGTGGGTGGCTAATTTGGTGCCCATGAGGAAGAAAAATGGGGAAATCAGGTTATGTGTTGATTTCAGGAATTTGAACAGAAGCTCCAAAAAGGATAACTACTCCTTGCCCAATATGGAGCACATTCTACAGAGAGTGACCGGTTCATCTAGGATGTCCATGATTGATGGATTTTTTGGCTACAATCAGATCTCTGTCCTGCCTAAAGATAGAGAAAAGACAACCTTCACTACTCCTTGGGGCACATTCATGTATGCTAAAATTCCCTTTGGATTGATGAATGCAGGAGAAAATTTCCAGCGGGCCATGGACATTGCCTTCATTGGGGAGAAGGACAAATTTGTAGTCATTTATCTGGATGACATTACAGTGTTCTCAAAATCTGATAAAGAGCATTGTCATCATTTGAAGAAAGTCTTCCTGAAGTGCAGAAGGTTTAGTCTCTCCCTCAATCCTAAGAAATCTTTGTTTTCTATGAAGGAGGGAAAATTATTGGGGCATTTTGTGTCAACTGAAGGGGTAAGAATTGATTCAAGAGGGTAGATGCCATCCAAGCCTTATCTTTTCCCAGATCTAAGAAAGAGGTTCAATCCTTCTTGGGTAAAATCAACTTTTTGAGAAGATTCATTTCTAATTTTGCTGAGTTGGTTAAGCACATTACAATCATTCTTAGAAAGGGAAGCGAGGTGAAATGGACTGTTGAGTCCAGAAATTCTTTTGGCCAAATCAAAAGGGCTTTGATTGAAGCACCTGTGCTCATAAGTCCCGACTATTCTAAGGAATTTGTGATATTTTCTTTTGCTTCATCTGATACATTGGTTGTTGTTTTTCTACAGAAAAATACACAGGGGGTAGAGTAGCCTATATCATTTTTCAGCAGAGCATTGAGGGATGAAGAAATGAGATAAGATATCATGGAGAAGCAAGCATATGATTTGGTGAAATCCCTCAAGACTGTCAGAATCTATGTTCTACATTCAAATATTATTTCATATGTCCCCTCAGCCTCAATAAAAGAGATATTTATCCATCCTGACATAGATGGAAGGAGAAGTAAGTGGATTGCCAAAATTCTGGAGTTCAACATGGAAATAAAGCCCACTAAATTGGTAAAAGGCCAAGGTTTAGACATGATGCTGGCTTAATCAAACTGCAAGGATTTAGGGGTTAATTTCATGAACATAAACTCAGAAAATCAACAAACTGAGATTGCTGATAAAGACTCATGACAACCTGAACTTAACAGTATGCACATGGTATACAAACATCATATATTTTCTATAGAAGTTGAGGCCTCCTGATGGTTTGGATAAAAACAAGGTGAGAGATTTGAAACTCAAAGCAATCAAATATTGTCTCATTGATCAGGTTTTGTACTTGAAGGATCCTCTCAGAGTTCTATTGAGATGTCTAGACCCACAGGAAGCCCAAAGAGCTATGACTGATTTTCATGACAACTTATGTGGGGGACATCATTTTTGGAGGACCACATCTTATAAAATCCTCAGAGCTGGGTATTTATGTCCCAACCATTTTTTTGATGTTTGTTCAAAGATTAAAGCTTGTGTCAAATGCCAAAAGTTTTCTGGAAAGCAACAACTCAAATCTTTGCCTTTGAAACATGTAATGGTTTCTGGACCGTTTCAACAGTGAGGTCTTGACTTCATTGGAGAGATCCACCCAGCCTCAAGTGGCCAAAATAGGTGGATTTTGACTGCCACTGATTACTTCACCAAATGGATAGAATCCATCCCTACAAGGAGTGCCTCCCACAAAGTAATCATTATCTTTCTTGAAGATATCATGTCCATATTTGGTTGTCGAAGCCGAATTGTTACTGACAATGATGCCTCCTTCAAAGATGAATCATTGATCAAGTTTTGGGAACTGTATGGGATTATGTTAATCCATTCTACTCCTTACTACCCTCAAGGAAATGGTTTGGCAGAATTCTCTAACAAAAGCCTCATAAAGATCATCAAGAAATTGTTAGAAGACAAAATGAAAGCATGGGACTCAAAACTAAAATTTGCATTATGGACTGACAGAGTCACAACAAAGAGGTCACTTGGTGTTTCCCCTTTTCATCTTGTGTATGGGGTGGATTCTATATTTCCTACTTAGCTTTCCTTTCCTGTGGCAAAATTCCTCTAGAACTACCAAGGAGAACCTGATGATATGGTCAGGAGGATACAACAGTTGGTAGATGTACAACAAACCAGGGAGCAACTACTTGATAAAGCATAGAATCACCGACAGAAAATGAAGCGAGCCTTTGACAAGAGGGTGAGCAAGGAAAATTTCCAGCTGGGGGATCTAGTGCTCAAGTGGGATGCCCCCAAGAAAGACAAAGGAAAACATGGTAAATTTGAAGCCTTATGGATTGGTCCCTTCAATATTTTTGAAGTATTTTCAAGTAACACCTATAAGTTGTAGAACTTGTAGGATTCTGAAGATTTTGGTGGCCCTATCAATGGGAATTTTTTGAAGAGATATTTTGTTTAAGCCATGATTGGCTTTCCACCATTGTAATTACCACTTCCTTTTGTTTTTTGTCTAAATAAGAGACTCCATAACCCAAAAGATAAGGCATTGGAACTGTGCATTCTTGGAAGCTCATAGGGAGCATGCCATCCCCTGTGGAGCCAAATGCTATCACACAAAACTACATGAACGCAGGCGAGCTGGTACAGTCTGCAACGATCGAGATCTCCTATGCAAGTTTGATGTGGCGTTATCTCCAAGCGGGTTTGGAGGGACTCCAAGGTTGGTAGGCGGGTAAACGTTTGGTGGGGGTGCTAAAGTAGTAGGCACGCCCAGATCCCAAGTCCCTTTCAGATTGATAGTCTCAGATCATTTCGAGGCCGCAACATGTGCAGACGTTAAAATATGAAGGGCAGACCGAAATCCAAACCATGGTATTTTGAGGAGGTTACATGGCGGAGGAGGGTGCGTTTCGGGCCTGAAAACGGTATGGGTCCAAACCACTTTCGACAGCCCCAAAATCACATGCGCATTAGATATCCGACAGTGACAAGTGGTCATCTGCTAGTCATCTAGCTGCACTCCCGATCCCAAGTAGAGTTCATCCAATGAACATGGGGTTTACATTTGTGGACACCTGCTTATTCAGCACCCAATTCGGTTGTGACAGATGGCCTTCCGCCAGTCGTCCAACAATGCTCCAATATTGATGAAGATCTAGTTAATGAAAAAGGGACTGGTAGCTGAAACCTCAGCTTAGTCCATAAATGGAGGGCATGAAAGTTGTGGTCGAGGAGGCAGGACTATCAGCATGAGGTACAACACCAGACGTTTTCCTGCAGGCCCATATTGGGCTAGGTTTGCGTCTGACATAAGGAAACATGCACAGTCTGATAGAAGGATGCTCAGACATAAAGCTTTGAACGATATTGCTAGATCACACTCCTGACAGTTGTGGATTGATCTGAGTATAAGTAGATCAGTTCAATATTTTTTTATGGTCATCAAATGGTTGAGCAGAGCTCACTATTTTGTAATATTTGATAACATAGTTGTTCTTTGTTTTTGTATGATACTTGAGACTTTCACATTAATAGAATTCATCTTCTTTCATCGTCTCATGTAAACTATGTTGAAACACTCGGGCATGGAGGATCCAGTCAAGGGTTGTAGCTATATTGTAATGTAGGTTTGATTATAATGTTGTTGTGACCTGTTCCAGTACGTTCCCTTTGTTATATTATTTCCCCTTATGCTTAAATGATCATTCATGGAGAATCCAGACGAGATGCTGTAGTTGTATGATAATGTAGGTTTGATTATTATGCTGCTGTGACATATTTTAGTACCTAAAACTTAAGTCCAAGAGTGCTCTTGAGCCTGAGTTTTTCTTCACCAAGTTGCTTGAAAGTCAAATGCCTATGGTATACTTGTCCACCTTTCTCACTAAGTCTTCCTTCTGCCCACCTTTAAACTCAAACTACTGACTGAAGTTAATGAAGACCTCATTTCCCTGTACATTACTTGCCCAGTTTTTGTGTTAAATTATTCTTGTACTGAGTTTTCTCCATTTGACCTCCACTCATAAACCTACCTCCACAAACATTTTGATGGGTAATGGTCTTATCCTCCTGCAATATAAGGGTGACTCTCAGTGCTAACAGTGGGTGAATCACACTATGGCCAAAATATATGATGGCCCACCAACATTAAAAGACAAATTCAAATTCTAATTGTGTATTATACATTAAATCATAAACATTCATGTTGTCCTTGTTATCTCATCATTACGAAAGGGATAAATACAAAAGTTTGTAAATGAAAGGTCATGGGGGAAGGTGGAAGGCGAAGAGTCACATTGAACTTAAATAAATACGAGGATTGTATCCAAAGAAAATACTTTTTGGGCTCTTCAAGCATTGTACATTTTCTGAACTATTTTGGGAATATGATGTTAACTAAAATTGAGAAGCCTTCCTTGGAGTTTTCATGTACTATTACTGAAACCATTAATAATGAGAAGCCGGTTTGGCCAAGCAATTTTCCGTAGAGCTTTGATTCTCGTGTTGGACGTATTATGAACTATTTCTTTTTGTTTTTCTTAGCACTTGGGTTGTGTAAGAATGTACTTCATGTTGTAGACTATTCTTATGTATGAAAATTTCATTCTTATTTCTATTCTTCGGAGAATGTTTGTCTAAATTCGTGGTTGTAGAACCATAAATGATTGTTTAAATGATAGACTACTCTATTCTTACAGTTGTTTATTCATATTATTGTATTTTCTTTGTGTGAACTATTTCCCAGGTCCTCGATAAGAACATGGTTGTTTCTATTCTTACTTTATGGTTACCTTAGTTTCGTCTGGATGCATGCATATTAGATTTTTTTCCTCTCATTATTTAGCTTAGGACACCTTCATCAGTGGACCGATCCACAACTAGTAAAATCAAAACCAGAAATGGTTTCCGGGCCAGAATCTGGATGGGTTCCCTATTCCAAACAATGAGAGGTCTGATTGGGAATTCTTAATGGGAGTAACCCCTATTATTGACAAAGGACGATTTTTCCCATGTCAACAGAATTGGTGCTAGAAGGAGGGTCAAATGAAAATCCTACCAATGCGGAGTCATTTCAATTAAATGTTTTTAACCAACCCTTGGATCCTCTCTGTATCTTTGTATGGGATAACCTTTGAGTCTTCTGAGACCCACCATGGGCATTTCAATCGAGACAATTAGTCTCTTGTCAAACTCAAAGTTCGATGGTGAAGGGAATGTCCCTGCATTCATGCATATCAATTAGTTTAACATCACTCGACAAAATATTAAGATTGTTAGGGACAATGAAATCAATCGATTGTTTATCCTCACATTTGAAGGGCATATTAAATCTTGGTTCAGGGCATTGCTAATGAAATCTATACATATATGGAAACAATTCATGCAAATATTTATCGCTGCTCATGAAGATTATGTTTATCATGAACTCTTTGATGAACTCGTAGAAGTCCATAGACTAAAAAATGAGTCATGCAAATTTATTGTAGATTTCCTTAAAATGACAAAACCTCAAACTAAGAAATGTTTGATTGGTTTTCATATATTGTCTCCATTTCTGAAGGGTACGATCAGATTACCTCTCATTCATAAGATTCATATCCAATGATGAATGATTGGGGGTACATGATCTCTAATAAACACTCTGTTATAGATATGGGGGCTACCTAAAATATTAAACCCCTTAGACCCAGAGTGTGAACCATCTATTGTCTCCCCTTCAAAAAAACATGAATACACTTTGGTCTATAACGAATCTCTTATTGAAGAAATACCATCATTTTCATAATTTGAATATCTTCATTCACTTTATACAAAAAATTTTAGTGATAGTCACCCTAGTAGGAATCCACTTGTTTATCATACAGTGCAACTTATAAACTTTTCTTACAATGGAACACTAAATGATAAACCAAAACAACAAGATTTCTAAGATTTCATTGATCCAAGATTGTTTCTTAATGATAGTTCATACAAGATGCACAAAGTTCTAAGTCCTTGTCCATTTTGGGAACATGTTGAATCACAATTTGATCATGATAAACCTATTTTCGATGACTATTTTGTTGTTCCAGAATTGAATGTGAACACTAATTTATCATTCATTGATCCTTTTCAATCTAAAATTTCTGATTTCAATGCATAGGTGTTAACAATACAAAATACAAGGTGTGCAGAGAACAACGAGTTTTCAGATCCCTTTAAAGACATCAAATCAAATGGAAAATACATCACCATACAAAGCACAAGAAACATTGAGTTGATCCAAGAAACATTATCATCTCAATATTCTCTAGAATTACATGTTAATCCCTAGGGGGAAATGCATCTATCGTCCTTGGATGCTATCTCAATGCTCCAAAACTCCTCACATGATTTCAATAATGTCATGGGAGAGGGATTGTAGTCATATTTATCTCAATGTTTCCTTCAAGAAATCAAATGGCATCTCTCCTCTCAGTAGGTGGGTTATGGAAAATGTAGACCCTGGGAGACTTTCCTGGATAATAAGGCACTTCGATTTCGACCAATGGTTATATCAAGTTTGCATTGTCTTGCTTCAACTACTAGAATGAATGATGCCACCCATACTAAGACTCTCTCACAAGGTACATTGTACACAAGTTTCATTTATGGGTCTCACCAGTTATCTCACTCATTTTCCATTTCCTTCCAACATTCCTACGATAATCATTGTAAAATTTATGATGAAATTGAGTCTTGTTTGGAGGAATCCTACATGTCTACATGTCACATGGACCATAAAGATGCCAATTTTAACATTTTGTGCGAAGATTTTCTTGAATTAATTCTTCCTATATTTGATCCCTAACTACTTCATATTATGCAATTGAATTTTGTTGAACATGTGGTTGCAGGTTTGTAGTTACTTGATTGGATACACTGGCACTATGATTTCACTTAACCCTTTTCCAACTAGTGTAGGATAGAGTAGGAGTAGGAGTAACATAGTACATTTCTTCCTTTTTGCCTCATAGTTTAGATGTTTGATTTTTTTTTCATTTGTATAACATAGATCTGGACTTGTCTTGGTTTCTTCAATAAAAGCCACAAGTTGTTGTTAGTTTAGTTTGCAACTCGTGATGGATTTCTGTAGTCTAAGTTTTTTTTTTCATAAATGCTTTCTTCTTTTCATTTCATGCATTTTATTTTTTTTGTTTGAATTAAATATTGGCTTAACTTTGGTTATCATGAGCAAACCATGTGTAGAATTCTTTTAGAAGTGTTAGAAATAATAGGTGTGCTCATTTAACCATAGACACTATAGCAATATTGTGACCCAACCATAGGTCGAAGCCACCCCCGAGCACCTTAACCTTGACAGAGAGAATAATTAAGGAAGAAAACCCTAGGTCCAAAATCCAATCAAGGTAGCGTAACACTCTCCAGAGCTAGCATACCAAAAAAAAAATCCAAACCATAACCAAGAGAAAGTCCAAGCCTAAAGCCGAAAATACTAGTTGCAGTAGCTGGAACTGTAGCTACTCTCCAAACTTGCGCACTTACTGAATTTCTGTAGTTTCAATTTGTGTGTGCATAAATGAGCTTTGGAATCATGTATTTATACTACTCTTTCTTAGCTGTCTGGGCCGATTTCTCTTTTTGGAGGCTAAAGACTCAATATTAATTATTTTATTTAAACGACTTGTCTTCTAGGGTTATGTCCAAAGCTTCAGGGTTTCTTCTTTCTTTTTGAAATATTCTATTCTTATCAGGGTTACATGTGGAGGTTAATACCTCCCGCATCTACCATAATATCAACACTCCCTCCTAGCTAGGGAGGTATTGAAAACACTGGTCTTGAGAAAAAACATACCATTCAACTGGTAGCATCATCATATCCACACAGGCTATCTCATGATCAAATCAAGAGAGCCATCATCACTATCAATATCATATGATAGCATCAAATGCATCATCTCTCGAAGCCATACTCCATCTGAGTAATTAGGCATGATTCTCAATAAGTCACTCACTCCATAGAGTGATAAAAGAACCATTCTTCTAATCCAGACATGTGTCCTAGAATAATAATTATTCTAACAGATGTTGGAAGCCATGCAATGGGCTACAAGGACTATTCTTCTAATCTGGACATTCTTCCTAGAAGAATAATTGTCCTGGACCATTTCCCCTCTGGAGAATGTCTATCCACCATCACACTGATTATCCATCTAGTTGGTAATCATTACCAACACTAGTGATGGTCTCCATGGAAATCAGAACAATGCCATCCAATAGAACACAACTGTGTCTATTCATAGTAGTAAACCACTACTATCCAGTGGTACACAACCACACCAAGTAGCACATGACTACTTAACCAATGACACATAGTCACAACCAGTGGAATACATCCACCAAAATGGTATAAAACTATTTTACAGAGACATATAATCTCCACAGTGATCATATCATTCGATATCAACTTGCATAACAATATTATGATACAAACTAAGTCATATGGGACATTCTTCCACTCACATATGTGAGATCTGGAGGAGAATATTCCCTTATAAGGTAAAACATTAGCCATGGCTATCCAGACTATTCTTCTCAAGCATAGAAGAATAATTTTCCCTGATTTTTTATCCTAGACCATTCACCTAACTGAGCCATTCCTATGGCACTAATCAGAGTGCAACCTGGAGAGAATGAATCTGCCCTAGGGAATGCATGTCCATGATTGATGAACCTATACCATTCACATAACTGGGCCATTCCTCTAGCACTAATCACAGTGCAACCTCTAAAGAATGAGTTTTCCCTAGGGAATGACTGTCTAGACCATTTCCTATGGAAATGACTCTCCTGCATTGATCTCCAAAACATACCATTCTTTGAAACTTCTCACAACTATGAACTTTGAAAGAATGACTGCCCGACAAGGCAAATCATTCTACTTGACCACTACTCAGAGTGACTACCAAGAATAATGAATGACTGTCCTAGAACATTCCCCCACACTGGCCACAAGGGGAATCACTATATATGGTACATCAACAATCTATTAGACAATTTTCATTACGAAAATGATTGGCCGATCTAGACCATTTTTCGAACTGGAAAATGCCTACCCGTTAGAAATCTCAAACCACTTTCTGAATTGGAAAGGAATTTCTCATCCTGGACCATTTTTCAAACTGAAAAATGACTGCCCATAAATCAATAACATATTAGTGCTCCCTCCCAACCTAGGAGTAGTATCTTCCTTTTTCAATAAGGAATTTGTCTCCACAAGCCCCAACTTGTTTCTCTTAAGTACGAAAAATTTTCATCTTGGACAAAGGCTTTACCAAAATATCTATTATCTACTCATCTATGGAGATATATTGGAGAAAGACTTGTTTCTTCTGGTATTCATTACGGAGAATATAATGCTTGATCTCAATGTACTTTGGTATGTCATGGAACACTGGTTTTCTTTGAAGGATTCATATAGCTTTGATCATTACAATATATCATGGTCAAATTCAACACTTGTGTTTCCTGCTAGCTCATGACATCATGGCAAGGCTTCAAACTAAAACATATCCAAGTATCACTTCTTTTATCATCATGAGAGTTTTCCATGGATTAACAATCCATCATCCCAGACTTCTGAGTAACTATTCTGATACACTATCTCTGTCATAGAAAGTTTTCACCATGCTTCTGTTTTATATGAGATACTCTACATCAAGTTGTTTGAATCCATACAAGGTCTTCTTATATCTACATACATTTGTCTCTTTTTGTATAAGCTTCTTTCTCACTTTATGTATTGGGAAGAACAGTCTTTTACATGTGAATTTCAATCCATGGATACTGCAAGAGGTATACTTGATTTACTGGAACAAGTTGTCATCATAGTCTTCTGGAAGAACCTCTAGTTTTGAATCTCGCAATGTTTTTATTCGTAAGTCAACTTCCATTTCTCCAAGATGGTAGTCTTTGTTAAATTATGAGCTTGATTTCTTATGTGGATTAATTCTTTTATTTTCTTCAATACTTTGATTCCATCTTAATACACTTCAACAATTCCAAATCATAATCGAATAACAATAACTATGTAGAGAAGTAAACATGCACATCAACAACACATATACCCTGGGGAAACCCTGTACAGGGAGAAAAACCCTAGCAAACAATATTTCTTTATTGCATTAATAATGTAATATATCTTACAAATATCCACCATGAATGTTATGCTCTCAAAGAGCTTGCCAAGATGACTCTGACCTGACAAAGACTTACAAGACCTTGTTGAAATACACCTCTGATATGCTGCCTCTTTATCACTAATGTGATCCTCTATTACTTCACCCTCAACCTACATATGAAAAATGTGTTGCAGAACTGTGTTGAAGAGAGGGTTCGACCTCTTCTTATATAGGTTGAAGAGGGGAAGAGGGGAAGCTCGAAATAGTAACCTGATTGCATGCATTAAACATAACTCAGCTTCATGCTTTAGTTCGAACTTAGAACTAGACTTGAGATTGGTTACAACTCAGCTTTACACTTTAGTTTGAACTTAGAACTAGACTTGAGACTGACATGCTTTAGTTCGAACTTAGAACTAGAATTAAGACTTTAGTTGCAACTCAACATTACACTTTAGTTCTAAAATAGAACTAGACTCAACACTTTAGTTGCAACTCAACATTACACTTTATTTCTAAAATAGAACTAGACTCGAGACTTTAGTTGCAACTCAACATTACTAAAATAGAACTAGACTCAAGACCTTAGTTGCAACTCAACATTACACTTTAGTTCTAACATAGAACTAGACTCAAGACTTTAGTTACAACTCTTGACAAGGCAATTCAAATTTCTCTTCATGGTGGATAATGTTTACATGTGCCAATGCACTAGATCAATACAATTACATGATTTGCAATATTAGGAATATTGTTTGTTTCTAGCTCATAGGAATTTTATATTCAACCTAACTTTTGCTAGATGCCTTGACTTTTTCTCATGGCTCACAAGGTTTGACTAGGCTCACAGAAGTTGTATGTTCCTCCCCCTGACTTTTGCACTAGTCTGTCTATGCTCACAGAGGTTGTACGTTCCCCCTAACTTTTGCACTAGACCGTCTATGCTCACAGAGGTTGTACGTTCCCCCTGACTTTTGCATTAGACTTACATAGCATATCGTTCATCCTGACTTTTGGTTTCAGTCACAGAGGTTGTACGTTCCCCCTAGCTTTTGTCAATACCTCACAAGATTGGTTGATTCTCCAAATCTACCTGGCTAGCCTCAGGGTGGCCCATATGGCCTCTCATTGGAGAATGATTGTTGATGCTGCCAAATTTAACAGTCTTATGATTCTTGGTATAATAACTGGTTATTCTTTATTTTCTTTCTTTCTTGGAATCTTCATGTTCTTCCTCATGTCTCTCTTTAGCTCTTGGGTCCATGAGGTCTTCTATATTCCCTAAAGATTCCAAATTATTCCTTTCATCATAGGATCATGGATGTAGATGGACAACCAAGGATACTTTAAGGCTTCTTTTCGAAGAAGAATTCTTCTAGATTCAAGTCGAACACGTGTTTCTTATCATGGCTACTACTTTCAATGGGAACTTGGATAGATACTTCATAATCCTTAATGGATCATATCATTTAGGATTGTATCCCTCCTAATCCTTGATTCATACATGAATGCATGCTCTTCTTTTGTAATTATGTAATCATCTCCCTTCGTCTAAGAGAGTCCACGCTTTTGTCTGCATTCTTATTTCCTTTTGCAAAGTGTCACAAGTATTTTTCTAATTTCCTCTTGATTGTTGACTTTTTTTTGTTTTGACTTCTTCTGGGTATCTTTAGGTTTGATTCTGATTTCAACTTATTTGGCAGTTGTTACTTGTATAATAGTTTCCACAAGAATTGTTACCGAGGATTGTCAACATGTGTATTTCTTGACTTGTAGTCATCGCGATAACAATCCTTATCTTGTTATTCTTCCATAAGTATTGTTTCACTTGAACATCTTATTTTCTAAGAAATAGATATGTATGATATGTATAGAAACTATGTAAACATGGTATGTACAAAAACTTTGAAGAATATTGTTACCTTGACTTAGAAGAAGAAGTCTTGTTTTATCCTGCTTAGCCTTCTTTAAGGGTTCCCTTTCTTTGGCAACTGATGCTTCATTTGTTTCCTTCCTTTTCTTTAACTCAGGACAGTGGTTCCTGTAGTGACCATATTTTTGACAGTTGAAGCATTGTATCTTTTGCATGTCCTTTTCTTTATTTGGTTTCTTCCTTAAGACAAACTTCTTCTTATTCCTGAAATTATTGAACTTTGTTGTGAAGGACTAATCTTCGTATTTATTTTTGGGATTTCTCTTTTGCGTTAATCCTTGATTCTTCTTGTGCACAACAATTCCAAAGTTCTTCAAATGTGGGATACTCCTTTCCTATGTTCATGCTTGTGTCAAATGCATCCCATGTCTTGGGAAGGCCATTGAGTATTATATTTACCAGTTCCTTCTCTGAAATGATTTCTTCAATATCTTGTAGTTGATCTCTTAACTAAGAGATTCTCACAAGGTATGATGTTATGTTGTCATCATCATTCATTTTCATGTCACGGATCTCATAATTCAGACTCATTACTTGTCCAATGTTTTTGACTGAGAAGAGGTTAGTTAGGGCATTGTACATCTTCTTAGATGAGTCAAGATGAGAGATGTAGGGTATCAAGTGGTCTTTTATAGAGTCCACTATGATACTCATAGCGTTGATTTCATTGTCCTTGAACTTTTCCATAATTGCAACATTCTGAGGTTCCTTCTCTTTTCCTACTTCAACTTGTGGTTTCATGATCTTTCCTTTCACAATATCCAACGTTTTATTCTTGGCAAGGATGAGGTCAATCCTTATCTTCCATTCTCTGAAGTTAGAATCCCCTTCTAACTTGTTTTATGACTTCATAGAGTAAATCATGACTGCTTTGACTTGGTCAACCTTTGAATTTGACTTGGTAAACCTTTGAATTTGACCAGGAACTCAAAATTGATGTCTTAGCTTGCTGAGAGTGCCAGTAGGCGCGCTAAGTTAGGGTGCACTAGGCTATCCAGAAATTAGGTCAATCTCTTCACTTAAGGTTCCTTAACAAGAGGGTTAGGGTTTCATTGCTGCAACAAAAACTTTGCCTGCTACTGCAACTATAACTGAGCAAAATCCTGCCAATATATCTTCCAGTAGTTAGACTGTCCGAAGATAGTGTGGGACCATAACATGTTAGAAATAATAGGTTTGCTCGTTTGACCATAGACAATATAGCAATATTGTCACCCAACCATAGGCCGAAGCCACCTCGAGCACCTTAACCTTGACAGGGAGAATAATTCTGGAAGTAAATCCTAGGTCCAAAATCCAATCAAGGTAGCATACCACTCTTCAGAGATAGCGTACCAAGAAAAAATTCCAAACCATAACCAAGAGAAAGTCCAAGCCTAAAAATGAAAATACTAGTTGTAGTAGCTGCAACTGCAACTACTTTCCAAACTTGCGCACTTACTGAATTTCTGCAGTTTTGAGCTGTGTGTGCACAAATTATCTCTGGCATCCTGTATTTATACTTCTCTTTCTTAGTTTTCTGGGATGACTTCTCTTTGTGGAGGTTAAAGGTTCAATATTAATTATTTTCTTTAGCCGACTTGTCTTCTAGGGTTATGTCCAAAGCTTTAGGGTTTCTTCTTTCTTTCCGGAATATTCTATTCTTGTTAGGGTTACACATGGAGGTTAATACCTCCTGCAACTACCATAATATCAACGAGAAGTTCAACTGGAAGATTCATTTGTTTCACTAGCATTCACTCTAACGATTGACAATTCTACAACTTGTTATCCTAAGCTGCTGAAATAATATTTCTTGAGGAATACTCTATGGATTAGGGAAGGTGGAAACTGGGTTGAACGAATCACATCAGATGTTGATAGCCTTGTTTTCCATAATACACGATATTTATGTAAGCCCTATTGACCAATATTTTGAAGTCTATGTTTCTCGCAAGGGCTTCTGGACCAATGGATTGATGTGATCGTATCTTGAGTGCATTCTCTTGGTTCCTAAAACAAATAATGGTGAGCTAAAATATGTTACAAATATTCTCACCAAGTATGTATTTTTATAGATTTAGAACCTTCATGATGCACTAATTTTAAGAATGATAAAGGTAGATCACCGATTGGTTCAAAATAAATGTAGATTCTCAAAGCAGATCATGATCACCATAGCTTAATTATTTCATGATGGTTTATATTGAGTAGAATCATTGAAGTGTTTGTTTCTCTATGATAGAGGGTGTGCTTGAGACTCTTAGTACATTTATCCCTTTCCTAGCCAAACAAATTTCTTTCACTTATTGGGAAAACAAATAGTGTATTTTATCTCTAGCATATACCTCTAGGAACATAACATTAGGTTTTAGTTTCCCTTTGATTATTTCTAAGAATCTTGGAAACAATAAGAGTTACAAATAACATACATGCAAAGACTTTAGTGTTTTCTGTTGCATCATGAACTCCCAAGTTTGGATTTTGAGGTCAAATACTTTTCCCAATTATCTTCGGTGACAATATAGATATCTTTTCCTTGGTCACGTGACCTCGAATTGATGAAATCCATATTTTTTTCATTATGCATTATCCATATCTCAAAAGACCTACATAATATTTTCATATCAGACCGCTTCCTTTAATGACTTGTGTATCTTTACTGGTATGTTTTCATCCTTGTTGAAGTTTGAATGTGTACTTTGAAGCTATTTCACTCAGATTTAACCGTCTTGATATGATTTCCCATTCCATTGATATACTCTTTGAATAATCAGATGCAATGTCTTGGCTTGGAATAATTGACTAGTTTTCAATGGTTCTCCCTTGATATGGTCTTATTTTGATGTGCTCATGAAGTTCATTGGTCTGGTTGTATTTGTCTTGATTTCACTGATGGTTTTACATCATGATGTTTCTGTTGTGTTTGGAAATTTCAACTATTGAATGGAGGATACATTATATCCATGTCATGAAAATCTCAACAAATAATTTCTAGGGATTGGTCTACCAATTTTTTGGATTTATCTCTTTCTCAATTTACTTTCTTTATTGATTGCATATAATTGATCATCAATTACTCAAAGTTTCATTTTTGAACTGTAGCAAGTTTTGGGTTGATCTTGTCTTCTATATCTGAATACGACTCTTTCTTTCTTCATCATCTTTTCCCTTGGAGGTAGTCCATTCTCTAATTTCTTTTTTTCTTATGATCCCTGATTATATTTGATGACATGAAAACATATCACCTATGTTTGTATCTTATAGAAAACACCTTTGCAGTGCAAACATGCACGAATCAACTTGGATCTCTTTCCTAGCTCATGAGATGAACCAAGTATATTTGTTTGAACTTGAATTAGAACTATCTTAGAATCTTGTGACAATATTCAGACCATGACTCAACATAGTGGTTAATCAACGATCATTCTTGCATGTTGGATGGTGAGTATATCCTATGTAACAAGGGAACCATCCACACACTAAGTAGTTGCTCACATGAAAGGTGAAGTGTCAAAGTCTAAAGGCTCAAAATCAAAAGGGATAACCTTATTTATCCAAGTGCAAAAAATATTCAAATAAATCTCAATAGTTGGAAGTCATCCCCTATCAGGCTAAAAGTCCATTTCTTTCCCCTCCACTGGATGCTAAGCATGCACTAAATAAACTGGGAAGGAATGGGAAAGAAAGCTTAACCAAATTAGGGGACATGGATATATCCATTGGGGCTATGGATGCTCACTGGCAACGAAGCAAGGTCTGTGATTTTGTGGTGACTCCATCGGGGCTATGGATTCTCGTGAGAAGTGGAGAAACACCTATGATATATATATATATATATATATATATATATATATATATATATATATATGAACCTGGTGAAAATATTTTTTATATCCCAAACCTATATTATCTCCATGATATAAATACCAATATGAATCATCATAGAAGTTTAAGGAAATACATCTTACCGTCATTCATCCTCTGATTACAACAAACGATCTCTACTAGTAAGCATGCAAGAATCACCAATGATACCACCATAATGAAATATTTGAGGTAATTGTTGCACATCAATTCCAAAATTTCTTATCTTTAAAGTAATTATGTGACCCTCTACATTGTTTGCTCATAAGTTAGGGAACATTAGCAGAGATTTTGGCTTCACCCAGTGCATCGCCATTTGTTTTACCTGCACAACAACCTCTCTAATTTATTCTCTTATATTTTCCCTAAGAGAAGAAATTGTCCCCCTTAACTAAACTTTTCTAGTGGAAAGACTCTTCGACTCTCTCATGCAAATGAGAAAGCCCAAGTTTCTTTCTCACTCTCTATTCTTTACCACTTGCAACATTTCTTTAAATCACTCTGACCCACTGATATAAAGTATCAACGAGTTCCCTCTTTCTTCTCCTATACATAGCGTATCGATGAACATCCTTCTTCCTCCGTTGATACAGGAAATACCCGTGATTTAGTGATTTCCTCGTCGATGCATCAACACCATCATTCCTTGACCGCCGATATACTGACGAACTTTTGCTAAACTTAGCCAACAAAAAAATATTTATC
>JZKD02S1774531.1:781649-802987 GCA_000966675.3 Picea glauca
CTCTCTCTCTCTCTCTCTCTCTTTGATGCATTGCTCGTTGACGAGTTTTCCACCTTTTGTCACCGATGCGCCAGTAGAAGGATGTCGAACCCTCATAAACACTGAGCATATCCAGGTTCTTCTTTCTATCGCTGATATCAATTTGATATGGAAGATACACCTTCATATTGAGACCTCTTCTATTCTCCTCCGACTCAACTCCTTCTTGCCACTCCCGTTATTTAGTATCCTATCATTTCCAATGAGTGATATTTTTATATATTACTAGATAAATGATGATTGATCACATACCTCACTTGATCTACTTCATGTTTTGGTCATAATTAATTTTGTTTGTGTCGCCAGTAGTTGTCATTATGCATACCATATCATCTTGTTTACTTTGCACTACTTGATTTTATGACTAACGATGATCATGAAAGTGTCATCTATCATAATATGGGTTAAATGCAACATATGTAGGTCTTATGCTGGCTATGAAATGCATCTTAGAATAAAATTGGTCCTTCCAGCTCCTAAACAATGCTAATTTCTTAGAACATCAGTTGGTTGTTTTAGCAGATTTAATTTTTGTGTCGTTGACATGTTACCTCAACTCCAATGGATGAACCAAGAGCCTATACAATGCAGATGACAAAGGAACTCACATAACTAAATTTGAGAAAAACAACAACAAGGACAAGACCTAGACTTTCATTAAAAAATGATTTTTATCATTATTTTTCAGTGTTCATCAAAGTGTACTTTTCATCCCTTGAATAGGCCAATTGTATGATTTATGCGATTATGATTCCAATATAACTAACGAAATCAGAATTTGAGGCCTTGAAGTGTCAAAATGATTGCTAGGAAGTCCTCTCCCAAACTAGCCTCATTAGTTGGGACACTGGTGGAGTGTTCAAATTGCATAGTAAATTGTCTCTCCGGAAGCGTCTCTCCACACTCTCCACATTTCAAAAAATGACACCTCAATCATACATCGTATGAAAAAGTTATGGAATTTTGAACTCAAGTTGTTGTTGTTTCTTTCCAACAAAAGGGACACTTAGAATTTTTTTGATTTATCTTCCTTCAAAGGAGGAGTTGTTGGAAACTTCTCTAGGCATAGAGGAGGATTTCCCATGAACTTCTCCAAAAGTTGTTGGAAATTTATCCAGAACCAAAGGAAGATTTGTTAGAAACTTCTCCAAAAATAAAGGAGGAGTTGTTGGAAACTTCTATGAACACAGAGCAGGAGTTCCCATGAAATTCTCTGGAACTTGTTGAAAACATCTTTGGACACAGAGGAGGATCTCCCATGAACTTCTTTGGAATTTGTTGGAAACTTCTTTAGAACTAAAGGAGGCATTGTTGGAAAATTATCCAAAAACATAGGAGGAGTTCCCATAAAATTCTCCAGGAGTTGTTGGAAAATTCTCCAGAACCAAAGGAGGAGTTGTTGGAAACTTCTCCAGAACCAAAGGAGGAGTTGTTGGAAACTTCTCCAGAACCAAATGAGGAGTTATTGGAAACTTCTCCAGACATAGAGGAGGAGTTCCCATGAAATATTTCGGAATTTGTTGGAAACTTCTTCAGAACCCAAGGAGGAGTTGTTGGAAACTTCTCTGGAACCAAAGGAGGAGTTGCTGGAAACTTCTTCGGACACAGAGGAGGATTTCCCACAAAATTATCCAAAACTTGTTGAAAAATTCCTTGGAACGTGTTGAAAACTTCTCCAATTTTTTTTGTAAACTTCTTCAAAACCAAAGTAGGAGTTGTTGGAAACTTCTCTGGACACAGAGGGGGAGTTCCCACAAACTTCTTTGGAACTTGTTGAAAACTTCTCTAGAACTTGTTGAAAAATTATCTACAAGTTGTTGGAAACTTCTCCAGAACCAAAGGAGGAGTTATTGGAAACTTCTTTAGACATAGAGGAGGAGTTCACATGAACTTGGCTGAAACATAGATAAGACCCTACCAAACTTCCTTTCATAATTTGGCCATATATTTTGACTCAGATTCTTATTCATGTGTTCCTTATACCGTTGGAAATATATTTTTGAGATATACAACTTCACAGTTATATGATTTGAGAAATTTCTCACCAATTATTCACATTTTTCAGGGTTAATATATGACACATCGTCAACATCCCTGGAGAACCCAACACCAAAAGCGTGAGAAAAGGAACTACGAATGAAACTTATGGAAGCATATATGAACTCTCAATTAATTAATGTTTTAGTTCTATAAGTTCAAATGCATGGTTTTAATAGTTTATTTTTAGGTTACTTTGAGTTCACTCATCTGTTGCATGTTGAATGGTGCCAGGTACCAATGCCAAAAGACGGTTGCACTCAACAATCTGGATAGGTAGCGTGTGAGAGAAGAAAACCACCAAGGAACAACTGCCATGGATTAAGGAAATCCCTCGAGTATGCAACAACACCCTTGCAAATGTGATCTACAACCAAGGATGATGAAGCAGGAACAACAACAATTGTCACAACAATAGAGGAGAAAAAAAATGGAATCAAATTCAAATGGATGAAGAGGAAGTCTAAATTCCACAATGATCATCTATAAAACTATGAGAATGAAGCATGTTCCCATGTCCAGACGAGTCTCCATGGTGGATGAAGTGCACTATGGAAAAAATCTATGATGTCCCACTAGCACTAAAAGACAAATTTGAATTGTAACTATGTATTATACATTAAATCATAAACATTCTTGTTGTCCTTGTTATCTCATCACTATGAAAGGGATAAGGAAAAAAAATTGTAAATGAAAGGTCATGGGGGAAGGTTGAAGGCCAAGAGTGACATTGAACTTAAACAAATACGGGGATTGTATCCAAAGAAAGGAATTTTCGAGCTCTTCAAGCATTATACATTTTATGAACTATTTTGGGAATATGATGTTAACTAAAATTGAGAAGAACTCCTTGGATTTTTCATGTACTATTACTGGAACTATTAATGAGAAGAATCTCATTTGGCCAAGCTATTTTATGGAGATTTTTTATTCTCGTGTTGGATGTATTGTGGACTATTTACTTGCGTTTTTCTCAACACTTGGGTTGTGTAAGAATGTACTTCATGTTGTAGACTATTCTTATGTATGATAGTTGCATTCTTATTTATGTTCTTCATAGATTGTTTGTCTAAATTCATGGGCATAGAACCATAAATGATTGTTTACATGCTAGACTACTTTGTGTTTACAGTTGTTTATTTATATTCTTGTCTTTTCGCTGTGTGAACGATTTCCCAGGCCCTTGATAGGAACATGGATGGTTCTATGTTTACTTTTTAGTTACCTTAGTTCCATTTGAATGCATACATCTTATATTAGTTGCATTTCATTCTTTAGGTTAGGACACCCTCATCGGTGGATCAAGATGCAACCGATAAAATCAAAACCAAAAATGGCTGCCGGTCCAGAATCTGGATGGGTTCCCTATTCCTAATGGTGAGAGGTCCGATTGGGACTTCTTAATGGGGGTATTGATTCAGATTATTTTCGGCATGAAATTAGAGTGGAGATATAATAAATAAATGTACCGAGATATATCATATATCCAATAATATAACAGAGATATATTAGAGATATAACCATAAACACAGAGATACAATAATACATAGTGGTGGCATCTTATCTATGAGAAGAGATGTGACGGATACGCTTATTTGAAAGAATATGGATGTTAAAATGAGGCTCCAAAACATAAATAAAACCCAAAACCCTAACCCCCGAAGATGAAAAACCAACAGTTTTGTGGACCCCGTTTTGGGTAGTTTGGTTTATCAACTTCCTGGGGGCGTAACTTTGGCATACGATCTCCGTTTGGGGTGAATGATAGCTCGTTGGAAAGGTATTAATGAGGAGATTCATTTAACAATCTCAATCAGAGCCTATAACCTTCCTTGAGGTTCTCTATTGTGAAAAAAAAAAACATCGTTTAGGCCCTCAAAATGGACCTAGAAGTTTGGGACCAAAAAAATTGCTAAAAATAGTAAATTGTCAACAAACTGTTTTGATCCAGTTGGAATAGGTGTGTGTCCATCGATATCCACCCGGATCAGGTAACCCACCCGGATCAGGTAACCCCTACTGTTGAAAAAGGGGGATTTTTCCTGCAGCAACACTATGCAATATAACTCTATATATTTTTTTAACCTATATTCATCTCTGTATGAGACAAAAAAAATACGTCATCCAAGAAAAGAAAATGTGTCAAATAAAGAGATCTTCCTATATTGATACCTTTCAATTATCTATATATTCTTGTCTTTATTAACTCCCTATTTAATCCTTTATCTATGATCATAAACAACATAGGTGCCAAAGGGCATCATTGCTTGATCCCTTTTGAATGTATGAACAAACTAGAAGTTCAGCCTTTGATTAAAACTACAAAGGAGACTAACATCAAGCACTCCATAGTCCAATTCATCATATGCACACAAAAAGATAATGTGAATTAACGTTAACCTAAAATATAGACAACTTACCTTATTATAAGGCTTAGAAAGGTCGAACTTTAAAACCATAGCTGATAATTTCCATCTTTTCATAGAATACAGATCCCTTCTTGTGCCATTCCAACAACATTATGTATTTTACTTCCATTAAGAAACCCAATGAAATCCAAAAGAATTTTCTTATCCCTCAATGCAATGATTTTGGTATTCCCTTATAAACACAATTTCATAAGTAGATGGGCTTGAAGTCATCAAATGAGTCAGAATTTTCCTTCTTCAAATTAAGGCAAGCAAAGTGGTATTGAATTCTCCCAACACCCTCCATATACTTCTTGATTCCTTAACTACCATTAACAAATCTTCCTCTATAACATCATACAATCCTAAGAAAAACTCAATTGTCCAAACATATGACCCTAAAATTTTTTCCTTATGAAATACAAGAAGGAACCTTTGCAGTTATTCCTTATAAAAGTCCTCCAATAACCTTTCATTGGCTACCTCATCTATGAAACTTGGAAAAAGTGGTCATGTTTACTACTTATGTTATTCGCTCAAGCTTCCTCCTTATATATCCCCTTAAAGTGAAACACTCCTAACTCAACCCTTAATTTTTTTTTATTTAGATCCATCTTCTCTCTTTATTTCTAAGATAATGTTTATATTATTTATGTAGTTAGAAAAATTGTGGAAGTTCATGTTCTCATCCACCTTGGTCAACCACAAAGCTTTACTCTTTAGTCTCCATAGAGATTCTCTACTAAAATTCTCCTCCTATTTTTCTCCAAAGCCCTAAGTGTTTCTTTTAATTCCTCATAAATACATTATTCTATATCATTTTCATAAATTTCAAGAATTTGATATTGAATTGATGTTAAACATTGTTCATCTTTCATACACTTAGCATGTGCCCAAGAGGAAGTTTCCTTTTATACAACCTTGATATTTTAAGCAAACTAGATACTAGCATAATCCATTAATGAGGCATCATAACATTCAATTTTGAGTTGAATAGGTTAACAAAGTCATCTTCCTCTAACTATGTGGAGTTTAATTTAAAAGGGATTGGAATATTGTACTACTCTTATGCAAACTGAAGAAAATATGGAAAATGATAGAATTCTCCACCAACCTCCACTCATGTTTTAATATTGACTTAAGAATTCATAAGGAATTGAGAAACCAATAAACTATATACCCTTTTTACCACTTTAGCATCACTTGTTCTCATGTTCCTCCAATTAGGGACTATTTTAATAGGTTTCACATCCACCAAATCAACCTCCTCTATCTTGTTTAAGAAAACATTTGCCAAGGGATTAGATCTAGAAGCACTTCCCCAAATTTCTACTCTACTAATAGTAAAATTTAAGTCCCCTCCCATAATAACATTCCTCCCAAATAATTCATATGCCAACAAGGCCTCCCATAATTTCACCCTATTCTCATATGGACCATAAATGTTAACAACATAGAAATATTCCCCTACCTCCATAGAAATGAGTTATGCTCTAATAACTAAATTAGGTATAAAAAAATCATTTAGTTTCTATTCCACCATATAGTTACCAAACCTCCTTACATACCTAAAGAACTTTCACATACAAGTTCCAATTTTACATGAATTTAGACAATTCTCCCAAGATCTTGGCCACTTTCCCCATTGTTTCTTATGTTAGGAAAATGTTAGGATTTTGTAATTCAAACAAACTTTTTAGGAAAAGTATTTTAGAGGGTTGACCAAACCCCTAAAATTGAATGACATAATAATCATGGGAAACCTGTAAGACCTCTAGAACCAAGCTCAGGAACACACATTTTCTCCATGCTTAAACCAAAGTTCAGGAATTGGTTGTGAATTTGTGACACACCCAACAAAATTGTATATGGAATGAGTGGGACGTCTTGGGCATGCGATGTGCCAATATGTCCCTTGGTTATGCCTTGGTGAAAATACTAAGTATGTAGCATGGAAATCCTTGCAACATAAGAAACCAATCAGGAAAGTTGAAGTGTAGGTTCAACAATGCACGAGGAGTTTGGCTAGAGTTGTGGGTAAGGAAACGACCAACTTGGGTGCACATTTCGTGAAGTAAAGTTTGCTAAATGAAGTATGTGGGAATGCAAACTTGGAAAAGTTGGTTGGGATGAGTCAAGTGGGTGCACGTGCCTTGGCCTGGGTCATTTGAACGAAGATATGGGCACTCAATTGGAAAACTTAGAAAATCAAAGGCAAATGTGTGGGTGCATGGTGATTCAACTAGATGAGCCATCTGGGTGCGCGCACCTTAGTGAATTGGTTAAGTGGGTGCACAAGTAATGTAATGTCAGTTGGATTGCCCCAAAATTTCAATAGACATGACAATATGCATAGGGTGTTCGACACATATATGTAGACGTGAAGGAGACTAAAACAAGACACATTTGAAGGATGCAAATAGAAGAATTCAACATGAGGAGTCAAGGAGATGAAGCACATGGGTGAAGTGTTTTGGATCTTAGGAGAACAAGTGATCAGGAAAATCAAAGTCTGAGATCCAAATAAGTATTTCTCTGTGGCGAAGGTGGAAAATCAACAAATCTGGGTTTGTGTTAGGTTGGATCTAGAGGAGCGCAAGTCTATGTGAAGACATCATAGGCAGTTGGGGACAGGTCTAGGAAAGTCTATGAAATGAAGATTTTGCAAGTATAATAATGAGTTTATTGGATGCCTGAACTAAAGTGAATTCATTGGTGGAGTCTAGCACAAATTTGGACAATGTGCGAGTAGGAGTACAGTGACCAGATGAAGTGTGCATATGATCGCAAGTTCATGGGGTTCATTGAAGGGAAAATAGATTTAATTTTTGACTGAGATGTACAGGATAGAGTACGAAGATTTTTGGTGTAGTTCAATGAGATGACTTGATGACTCACCCATTCAAGAGTTTGGGTGAGGGACTCGCTCGATTAGTTCAGTGTAGATAGTGGTGTGATGGAATTCTATGACTAGGGAGGACACCTAACCATGACACAGAGGTTGTATCGTCAACAAGATATATGATGGAGAAGGAATTGTATATTTCACTAAGCCACATGATCCTTGTGAACCATTTGGTTTGTTGCACGAGATACTTTCTCATTGTATCAATTATATATTGTAATTATACTTCGAGTGTTAGGTTGTGTTGAGGCTTCCCCATTTTACACAATATTGAAATGTGTACATTTTGTGTATTGGTTACTTATGTTGAATGTGATAAGTGTTAAATGTTTACATAAGTGTAACTTTTTAAAGATTTAGAGTGAAGGCATAGTACGAGCTCGATACACTTGGTTTTGTCTCACCATTGAGTTGGAAAATCTACGGTTCTATGCGGTCCTCAAGATACTAGGAGACTTGGGTGCACCAAGTTGTTTCTACCCCATGTGATCGTTGTGAGGGTGTGATATTTGGTATCAGGGAAAACTTTGGAGACAGTTTGGTGAGCCTGCATGATAGTTTGGATCAAATTTGTTTGTGAACAACTCGAATAAATAGTGGTGAAGAGTTCACTTTGAAGATCACAAGTTAGTAGCGGTTGAGAAGTATAGGGGCATTTCAATAGGGAGAAGATGTGTGATGTGCGAGATGAGTGATAGGTAAAATATGGGAAACAAGGCCAATGAATTGATGAGGAAGCACCTTGATGTTGAATGGAGGATGGACATGGAAGCATCCAATCGAAAATTAGAGAATATGAGAGAGATATTTTCACGATGGGACTCGTGGGAAAAACATCTAAACTCTCTGTGATCAAACATTGAATCCTCCCAAGTACCAATATTGGACTTGTCTGAAAAGGAGGAAGCCATGTCCACTGACATCACCATCATGAAGTAGCCTAACATGTTTGAGGACATCATTTCCATCAAGTGTGAAACATGTTTTTGGAACCATTTGAATAAGCATTGTCCAAAGAAGAAGGTGGTTTGGGAGAACAATTTTGGAGTACCCCAAACAACTTCAACCAAGTGTGGAAAAAATACCATGAGAAGGAAGGTGCATGATCCAAAACCATCACATAATTTGGTAGAAGAAACTAAAATATCCCAACTATCATCATTGGGGGTGATTGAGAAGGAGGGAACTCAATACAAGTGGAGTGAAGTTGGTGCAATGAAGCAACAACTCAAAGACAATAGTAGAAATGTCGGATGTCTTCTCTATACAAAGAACCACTTTACAAAGAAATACCCATATAAAGGATGGTTATCTTAGTTGGTCAAATAGGATGAGGTCTAGAAAAGATCAAACAAACAAAAGCCTGCAATTTCAGAGAGAATGATTTAGATTCAACATTCTTCAAAATAATCCTTAGAGGCATTGAGAAAATTGGGGGAATTTATGGAGAGAATAAAGGGGGGAATGGGGAACCTCTGTAGGATGTGGATGAGAAAGTAATTTGTTTTGTGAATGCAATAGTATGTAGGTTGAATATTGCAACACTAGTTGACATCGACACAACACAAAATTTCATAGGAGAGCGGATTATTAAGTCACTTCATTGTAAACCGGAGGAGTGCATAGGTCTGTATAAGGCAGTCAACTCTATGGTGAATCCAACACCAAGAATAGTTCGTTCAACCCATATAAGTATAGGAGACTAGTTTGGCATCTTGGATCGAATAGTTGTCCCACTATATAATCATGTAGTAATCTTGGGACAAGACTTTTTCAAGTCTTTCCAAGAAGTCCCCTTGATCTCCGAAAATCACTTGGTTTTTTTGGTAAAGGTTGGGGTATCAAGTGTGCCTATGGTTATGGAAAGTAATCTTGGGTGGAGATCAAGAATTTATACTGTCAAACTGATAGATGAATTTAGTTAAGGTAACAAGCCTCACAACAATATGCAACAAATAGAGGGAGATATGATTGTAGATTCTTTGAATAACATGGGTAGAGGAGGTGGGAAATTGGTGAACATGTAGAATTCAGTGAAAGCATTCATAAATAATACGGGTTGAATGTAGGTTCAACAAACATCACAAGAAGGAAAGGTGATAGAAACCGTTGCCACACTTGTGGAGAACGCATAATGGGGTATGTGACTGAAGTCACCACCAAATACAGGAAGTTGCGGGGGAAAGTCCAACAAAATACATGAAGAAACCGAACCAAGTGTTAGAAATGGACAGTGCACGAAGGAATTTTCTAGCTCTGACTTGGATGACAATACAAAGGAGGAAGGGAGAGAAGATCATGATCCCGCAACAATTTTTAACTTTTGCAAGAAGGCCATGGGGATATATGACTTCCAATTGACAATCGAGTGACTTAAAGAGTTGGGATTTTCATCGAAGGGGGTCTGATAGTATTAAGATACCTCCGAACTGAACATAAATTGTACATGATGTTTTCCCGTAACCTTAGAGGCGATTACTAGGCTTACACTGTGTACTAAGGCATGTAGAGTATAAGAACATTTTTGGAGGAAATGTAGGCTTAAGTTCCTTGAGAAGAGGCACAACAACATGAGTGGGAACAATGAGGAGAACAATAGCATAAGATTTTGGATGTGAATACATAATTGCAAGTATAAAAGAGTGATTCATGGCATGGATAAGTGCATTCTCATGAATTGGATGCAACGAACAGACTAGCTACCTAATCAATACAAGGCATGTGAGAGCTCAATATGCGGATGCACACCAGGAATAGTCAAAGTATGGAAGTAGTGGTATGTTGCAAAGAAAAAAACACTTGGAAGAAGATGAATTCTCAGAGTGAGAGTCAAGACTGGTGACCATAATACAAGAAGTAGTGTTGGAGGTTGTTGGGATATAAATAGCTTGGAGTGGAGGAGTGATCCGAAAATCCTTAGATGCCAAATTATTCTTTAAACACACATTTCAACATCTAGCTTGATTAATAATAATTCTTGATTGTATTTGAAAGATTTGCATAACATATGTGAACCTTTTCTTATCCAAAAACTTCATGAAAAGATGATAATTTGAAAAATTATGTGAGATGAAACAACCAAAAATAAAATAACTAAACACGACAATATTTGATGATGAAGTTCACCTCTCCTGGGCTACACATTTGAGTCCCCTTCAACAATGAGATTGTTCTTCATTATTCTCAAATGTCAAAATTACAATGAAAATAGACTTACAAAGCCAAATTTGAAGTCACTCTTCAATTATGCTGCTCAAATCTAAAAATAGAATTTACCATTGAATTCCTCTTGAGATTTTGAGAAAAATGAGTATAAACTCGACCATATTATGAAATGGATCAATTTTACCCTCTTTACATGCCAAACAATGCACTATGGCACTCATAAATGACAATATGGACTAAGAATTTCATAAACATCATCTTAACGCAAAAATAACATCACCATGATGATCCTCTTGAGAAAACAAGAAAAATGAGTATAAACAAGGATATGTTTGGACATGGTGCTCAATGACATGCAAAACGAGACAACACCATCCTGGTTCCACTCCTCGGTATGCATCATAATGCACTTGTCTATACCCCTGCACATAAATCTATGCACTCAACTATTTGCTACCTCGAGATCCATGCCCATTCTTAAACAGGCCACAGACCATACTGTGGTCCAAACTTCAGGTTGACAATGGAATTAACTCAAAACCAAATCCCATGGAATCTCCATATCATGAGGCACCTTCGGTGTAGTGATTAGGGCATTGGAAAGTGTGGGAGGATGTCATGAGGTTGAATCCCATGAACCTCTCCCCCTTTGGCATTTTATTGCAACCATATGATATATATAGTATGGGTTGTTTGGATATATTGGCATTAAGTTGTAACCCCCTTTGTGAATATTGGAATTGTTTATATGGCATGAAAACAAAATCATGGTCAGGGGGATTAACCCTCGCCCCCCAGCCCCCTTTCCGTCGATTAAAAACCCACAATTTAAATAAAAAATTTTCCATATGATTCTTAAGTCACATGGTATGGTACAATGGTGAGTCGTTAGATTGTTGTATGGGAGGTCGAGGGTTTGACTCCGGTCAACATCATAAAATTTTTGATAAACCATAATTGTGAGAGGCCAATGGGAGACTATCATGTGGTGGTCTCTCATTAGTCCACCTAAGCCTATACAAAATTGCTACGTGTTGAGATTTTATTGGTCCATATGTACTTTTATGTTTTCCCTGTCACTTTTCCAACTCAGCTCTATAGACATGCCATGTTTCACCCTTCCAGTGGTGCCATGTGTCACCCCCTTTCTTTGAATTTTTTACCTTTGACCATGTTTGATGAAAAAATTAACTGGCCATATCTTTTTCATATGAACTCTGTTTGAGGCGATTTTTGTGCAATTGGACAACTATCATTGAGCTCTACGCAATGAAGTCCTTTTAGAGAACATTTGAGATGGTCAAAATTTGAGCATTTTTGGAGCCTCCTAGACCTCTTTGAGTGTTCCAGATCCTCCTGGATCACACCTTCCCACTGAATAATTTTTGGTCCTCCAAAAGTATGAATATTTCAACAACTCAATGATCATAACTCTCCCTCACTCCTCCACCTTATTTAAATGATCTTATTCAATAACTTAGTGATGATAAGTCTTTTTTCACTCTTCCACCTTGCTGAATATTCTGGTACTATTTCTTATCTTGGACTTGTTCACTTTGGATTGAATCTCTATATTGGATCTTGGATCTTAGATACAGATGTTGATTTCCTTCTTGAACTTCCAAAATCTTAAGGAAACCAATCTAGATCAATGTACTTATGTCTACTTCTATGGAATATGGCTCTGACTCCAGATTTTGACTACTGGCGCAAGTTTAGCTCTAGCTCCGGTTTTGGCTCGTTGATTCCTTCATCAGAAAAGTCTTCTCACTGATTCTATGATTCACAATATCCAAATATGAATCATGTACTCAATATCCACTCCCATCTCCTTCTCTGGCAAAGATAGTTTATCTTGAAAATCATGAAACCAAGTCGAATGTTGGTCTATGCCTTGCCCATCTTAGACTCATTGTTCCTATACTGTTTATGTATTTGTTGGAGTCTTTGAATGAATTCCCCATTCATTTCCTCTCTCCTTCCCTGAAAGAAAACCCAAACGTGTTTTCCACAAACATCTATACCGTTTGACTTGCTTCTACTCAAGGTATACATGTACATGAACATGACATAACATCTTGGAGATTCTTATAGCATACATCTTTACAAGTAATTACCTCTTATCTTTACAAAGAATATTATTTCTTTACCATCTCTAGAAATATTTTCATTACTTCTTTTCTCTTCCTACTCTTGATCTACATGTTCCAACTTCCTTCACTCTTCCATTCCTTCGCCTTTGGTACTCCAGAATAAGAATGTTAACTTAGACAATTCAATACATATGTAGTACTTTAGCTGATAATAAAACAATTACTATTGTCTTAATTGTTGTCAAAAGTCTTTAGAAATCCCTACAAGATTCCTCTCACTCCTAAAAATTTATAAAGGTGGCTAACAAGCCCTCTAATACAAAAATAGAAATAGACTTTAAAAGGAATTTACATATGCATATTATCTTGCAATTTTACAAATATACATATTTATAATATTTTTCCAAAATGAATCCTCTCTGATAGATTGGTTTCTTCATGGACTCATTCTTCCCTTATTACTAGAAAGAGTCTCTGACAATACCTCTGATGTTGATGTTGAATCTAACATTGAATCTAACATTGATTCCAAGAAACCATTGGACCCAATTATAGGTCTTCCAAGTAATCAATATAACCTCTCCTTTTGAGCACCAAGCACTACTTTTTTGTCTTGAGTAGCTTCCCTTGAATACACAGGTACATGTACAAACTGGAATGCGACTGCATATCCTTCATCTTCAAAATATGAAACTGAGAGTAGGTTTACTTTCAAATCTGGAACATACAACACATGTTCTATTCCCAGAAATCCTCTTGACTTGAGCTAGAATATTACATATCCAAACCCTCTTACTGCTTGTTTGGTGTTAGTTCCATATTCTACAGAGCAATCTGTGTCGATATCTAAGAAAGTAATGAATATCGATCTCATTCCTGTCATGTGGAAATATGAGACACTATCCATGAACCATAACTCAATATATTCATACATTACACTATTAATACCAACCATTAATAAGTATTATTTCTCGAATCTTTCAACAAGACTATTAAATTCACTCGGGGTTGCTACATGTCCTCTTGTAAGCACCTTTACATATTCTTGGTTCTTCCTCAGACATAAGTGTGGATAAAGTGTCCAATGTTTCTCTATCTTATGTCCACTCTTACCACAATAAGAGTAGAATTTATTGTTCCCGTCTTGGAACCACAAACCCTTCTTGTCATTCCCCCTTTTCTTTTGTCTTGGAAAATGACCTTTAATTTTATATTTCTTCTTGGATGTATTTTCTTGCAAGGATTGTCTTCTTCTATATTTCTCCATATCATGGTTACTAGTTCCATAGGAAACACATGGATACGCAGACCATAAATTCATACTAGTCTTACTAATGGGAAATGTCTTCATTCCCTCTTTAGAATGCACATCTCTTCCCGGAGATGCCTTGCATCTGTTACCTTTCCATGGCCTGGAAGGTAAGACTATCTAAAGTTCTCCTTGCTTCAATCATCCTTGATAATTCTCCATCTTGATGGGGAGAAGAAGAATATGACGAATTATCTTCCTCAGGTATACCTTTTGTAGGATATAGTCTCTCTTGTATTGGAGACTTTTCATTCTCTACTTTCCTAGCTTCATGGAATGGTACCAATATATGGTCCTTAACATGTAAATTTCTTTCCAATTTATCAAAAATACCTCTATGGAATTCTTTGTGACATGTCAATCAATCTTGAAGCTTCTGCTTCTCCTCCTCGAGAGATTGTAGTTGCATCCTTAATTCAAAATTCTCCTTATGAATCTATCGGTTAATGTCCTTTTGGAGCCTTAAATTCATGATAGATGTACTCATGTTGTTCTCTGCAACACAAGATCTGTGCTGAGAGCCTTCAAATATCTTTACCAACTCAAGTCTTGGACATTTTCACACCAACTTGCAAATACTTGTCAAAGCCAACTTTGATACCAACTTGATCCAAAAATCCTTATATGTCAAATTATTCTTTAAACACACGTTTAAACATCTAACTTGATTCAGAATAATTCTTGATCACATTTGAAATATTTGCATAACACATGTGAACCTTTTCTTATCCAAAAACTTCATGAAAATATGATAATTTGTAGAATTATGTGAGATGACACAACAAAAAACAAAAGAACAAAATAAGACAATATTTGATGACGGATTTCACCTCTTCTAGGCTACATCCGCGAGTCCCCTTCAACAATGAGATTGTTCTTCATTAATCTCAAATGTTAAAATTACAATGAAAATAGACTTACAAATCCAAATTTGAAGTCACTCTTGAATTTTGTTTCTCAAATCTAGAAATAGAATTTACATTGAATTCGTCTCGAAATTCTAAGAAAAAAGAGTATAAACTCTACCATATTCTCAACTGGCTCAATTTTACCCTCTTTTCACACCAAATGATGCACTATGGTGCTCATAAATGGAAATTTGGACTAATACTTTCATAGACAACATCTTAGCACAAAAATAACATCATTGTCATGCTCCTCTTGAGAAAATGAAAAAAATGAGAATAAACAAGGCTATGTTTGGACATGGTGCTCAATGACACACAAAACTAGACAAAACCATCATGGTTCCACTCAGTATGCATCCCAATTCACTTGTCCATACCCCTGCACAAAAATCTATGCACTCTCATGTCTACTTCCTAGGGATCCATTCCCAGTCTTAAATAGGCCATAGACCCAATCGTGGTCTGAACTTCGGGTTACTAGTGGCATTAAATCAAAACCAAATCCCGTGGAATATTTTTATCATGAGGTACCTTGGGCGTATTGTTTAGAGCGTTGGAATGTGTGGGAGGAGGTCACGGGGTTGACTCACATGGCCCTCTCCCCCTTTGGCGTTTTATTGCAACCGTATGATATATATAGTATGGTTCATTTGGATATATTGGGGATAGTTTTAATACCCTCCACAAATATTGGCGTTGGTTATATGGCATGAAAAAAAATCCACGGGCTTATCCCTCGGCCCCCCCTTTCCGTCGATTAACAACCCACAAATTAAATAATTTTTTTTCCATATGACTATTAAGTCAAACGGTATGGTACAATGGAAATTTGTTGGATTGTTGTATGGAAGGTCGAGGGTTCAAATCCAATCGACCTCATAAAAAATTTGATAAAAAATAGTCATGAGAGACCAATGGGAGACTACCATGTGGTGGTCTCTCATTGGTCCACCTAAGCCTGTACGAACTTGCCACGTGCCGAGATTTGATTGGTCCACCTGAACTTGTACGGTTGCCCTATCAATTTTCCAACTCAGTTGTATAGACATGTACATACATGCCACATGTCACCATTCTAGTGGTTCCACGTGTCACCCCCTTTCTTTTATCTTTTGACCTTTGACCATGTTTGACCAAAACTTTGATTGGCCATATATTTTGCATACAAACTCTGTTTGAGGAAATTTTTGCGTCGTTGGAAAGCTATCTCCAAGATATACACAATGAAGGCCTTTTCGAGAAAATTTGAGATGATCAAATATTGAGTGTTTCAGATCTTCCTGGATCAAGGAGGATGTAAGGCCTTTGGCATCGATCTCAACACACATGTTCACTCCATTCCTAAACTAAATTTTTGGCATCGATTGTGAACGTACAATGCAACCAACATACTTTTATATCAAAAGATAGGGATGTCTTGAACATGCCATCCGCTAATATGACCCTAGGTGATGCCTTGAAAAAAATGCTAAGTATGTGGCACGACAAACCTTACAACATAAACGACCAATCAGGAAATCTAGAGTGTAGTTTTGACGATGCACAAGGAGTTCAACTAGAGTTGTGGGAAAGGAAATGACCAACTCATGAAAAAATTTGGTGAAGTAAAGTCGGATAAATAAAGTATGTGGGAACACACACTTGGATGAGTTGGTTGGGACAATTCAAGTGGGTGTGCACACCCCAGCATGGATCAGAAAATATATTGGCACTGAGTTGGACAACTTGGAAAATAAAAGGCAAATATGTGGGTGCATGGTGAGTCATTTAGATGATCCATGTGGGTGTGCACACCTTGATGAATTGGCTAAGTGGGAACACAAGTAATGTGACGTGGATCGGCTCACCCAAAATTTCCAATAGATGTGATAGTACACATAGGGAACTCGACACATATATATAGATGAGAAGGAGAGACAATCAATATACATTCAAGGGATAAGCATATAAGAATTTGACATGAGAATTCAAGGAGATGAAGCACATGGGGGAAGTGTTTCAGATCTAAGGCGCACAAGTGATCAAGAAAACCGAAGTCATAGATTCAAATAAGTATCAGTATATGGTGAAGGTAGATAATGGATGAATCTAGGTTTGTGGTAGGCTAGATCTAGAGCAGTGTAGGTCTATGAAAAGTCAACATAGGTGGTTGGGGATAGGTCTTGGAAAGTCTATGTGACGAAGAGTTCACAATTCCAATGGTGAGTTTGGTGGATTCTTGAACTAAAGTGAATTTTGTGATAGAGCTATCATGAAGTTGGATAATGTGTGAGTAGGAGCACGGTGACCGGATGAAGTGAACCCATGATGGTGGGTTCGTGGGTTCATTGAAGGGAGACTAGAGTTAAGTGGTGACTGAGACATAGATGATAGTGCACAAGGAGTTTTAGTGTAGGTCAACAAGATGATTTGGTGACTTTCCCATCCAAGAATTTGGGTGAGTGACTCACTTGGTTAGTTCGACATGGATAGCTGTGCGACAGAAGTCCGTGACTCGGGAGGATACCCGACCACAACACAGAGGTTGTATCATCAACAAGATATATTAAGGAGAAGGAATTGCATATTATTTTGAGCTACATGCTCCTTATGAAACTTTTTTTTTTTTTCACGAGCTACTTGTTCACTGTATCAATTATATGTTGTAACAATACTTTGGGTGTTAGGATGTGTTGAGGCTGTTCGGTTTTACACAATATTGAACTATGCACATTGTGTGTATTGGTTACTTATGTTGAATGTGATAAGTGTTAAATGTTTACATAAGTGTAACTTGTTAAAGAGTTAGAGTGAAGGCGTAGTTCGAGTCCAATACACTCGAGTTGGTCTCACCATCGAGTTGGAAAAGTTGTGGTTTTTTGTGGTCCTAAAGCTACTAGGAGACTTGGGTGCACAAAATCATTTCTTCCCCAGGCGCTGACTGTGAGGGCATACACAACCATTCTTAAGGGGCCAACCTACTCTAAATATCCCTTCTAAAGTCTAAATTTTTCCTTGATGTATTTCTTTATTTTTTGTTTGAACAATATGTTCAACAAAACCTTGGATCTTTTGGAGGTTTTCATTCAATAATTAAGCATCAACTAAGATACTTAACTTAGTAATTGTCTAGAAAATTAGCATGGGATTTGACTAGTTGGTTTGGTTGACCATGGCAGTTGAATGGTGCATAGGTCAAGGTATAATTCAAGGAGTTTGATACATGATATGGTTAGTCAAACTGGACCACATATTCATTACCTCAAGGGAGTTATTTACACTTTGGTGATATATAAAGATGGCCTTATGGAGTTATCTAGCATGGATTTTCATACCAAATCAAGGTTTAGATAAATATATCAATACAATGAGTTCCAAGAAAGAACCTAGGGTTTTGAATGGCCACAATTTTGGTGTGTGGGCACAATATATGGAAAATTTATTGAAGAGTAAGGCACTTTGGTAGTTTACAAAGATTGTGGTTTCAAAATCAAAGGATGATAAATTGAAGTTTGTCATCTATGGGAATAAGGTTGAGGATATAGGATTTATAACAACATACATCTCCAAGGAGAGTATCTTCATACAAGTAGGATCGACTATCCAAGTGAAGTTTTGAACAAGATAAAAACCCTATTTGAAATAAGATAAAATATACGTTTGATAAGACCGACAAAAGGTAGGTTATGCAAATTCAAGATTTAATATCTATTAATCCTCTCTATTTTGAAAAAAATGAAGATCATTTAGATCATGTAAAGGATATTTAGTTGAAATTGGGTGAATGTAAAGAAATATTTTTTAACAAAAATGGTCTAGTCATAGAATTGATCTTAATGAATACGAAAACACCCTATGATGCATCATGTTCAATAGTTTGTGCTAGTTGGGATTCCAAAAAATGAAGATGGAAAGGATTATTCCTAATCCTTTATGTAGTTTTCTTATTAGGGAAAATGAAAAATTGTTTGATTAAGGGAAACTTGAGGTTAAGAAACAAGCCCAATATCATATCTACCTAAACATTAAAAATAAACACGATGATTAGAATTTGGCTAAGAAGGTTAGGAATAAGATTACCTATAGTTATTGTGGAAAATTAGGACATATGGAGAAGGGTTTCTAGTAGAAGACTAAATAATTACAGGAGAAAGTGAAGAAGCTTGAAGGAGACATGCCAATTGGATGGTTGAATGACTTGCAATTTTAAACTTCAAAAGGTAAGGCATATAATTATACATTTTTGGCATATAATTATACATTTTTTAGTGTTTCTCAAGCCTTTAATGTTCACACTTCTAAAAGTGAGTGGATAGTTGAATGTTGTTGTACCCATCATATGGCTAAAAGTGATTCTCTCTTTTCTTCATTAAGTTAGGCTATATACAAATAAATCTTTGTACCAAATTATTATGCACTTAAGGTTGTTGGTTGTGGAAAGATTGAATGTCAGAAAGGTGTGATAACTAAAGTGTATCATGTACCTAGTTTGAGTGTCAATTTGTTATATATAATCCAACTAACTCAAATGAGAAAGATGATAGAGTTTTGGCCAAATAAGTTTGTTGTGAAAGATATGAATGATAAATTTCTGGTTGTTTCTAATGGTTTTCTTTAACCCAAGGACATACAATATAATTTTTGTGTCTTTCCTATAAAATATCTGGGACCCACTCCACTCATATAAACTATTGAGACCCACTCCACTCATATAAACTATTGATGATCAGAGAATAATTTGGCATGAAAGACTCACACATATAAATTTATGAAGTACACAAATTATGGTAAAACATGACATGGTTACTATAATACCTATGGTCATTCCCCTTCATGGCATATGTGAAGAGTGTGTGCTTGGAAAGAATCACCAGGCTACATTTGAAATAGGGAAGGCTTGGAGAGAAAATACACAATTGAAACTTTTCCATAGTGATTTGTGTTCCCTAAAAAAACCAAAAATATTAGGTGCAAGGTATGTTTTGAATTTCATTGATGACTTTTCCATACTTTGGTATATTTCTTAAAGAATAATGATCATGTCTTTGAAAAATTGAAGGAATTTAGGGCACTAAATGAAAAACAATGTAGTCAACATATGAAATGCTTAAGATCAAACAATGGAGGATAATATGTTGTCAAGGCATTTGAAAGCTACTTGTCAGATAATGGTATCTCTTGGTAGATATTTTTTCTTTAAACAACTCAATAGATGATGTTTCTAAAAGGAAGAAATAGACCTTGGTCAAAATGAAACGTTGTTTACTACACAAATCATCTTTTAAACTTGATTCCAACCAAATTTGTATGTAATATGACCCATTTTGAGAAGTAGAGTGGGACAAAGACCTTATTTGGACACCTTAGGAATTTTGGATGGATAAACTAGACTCACATTATAGATGATTAAAGGAAGAAGTTGGATGCATAGAGTCATGGTTTTATTATGATAGGTTACTCTAAAGAGTTGAAGGCCTACAAATTGTTTGATCCAGTCAAACATAAAATTATTGTAGAGAGATGTTTTATTTAATGAAAATACCTCATGTATTAGTATGTTAAATTCATCTTGTAGCTTGTTATGTAGTGATCCACTAGATATTTTACAAAAATTTTGATCGACTAACTACTACATAGGACTATCAACTCGATAGTTGACTCGTGTACCAGAACCAACTTATAGTCAACCATCTACAAAATAATTGACCACAAGTTTTGGAACACCTAACCATTACACTCAAGAAAATTTTGGTGCAAGTACTCCTACAAAGAGAGTTTGTCTTCCTATATGGGAAACTAAGATAATTGAAGTTGTAGGTGATGATGTAGGAGATGTTAATGAATTGAGGAAGACTAGAAGACAAGAATAATGTGATGGCGTTTCTCTAATGGCATGTGTGCTAGAGGCATGTGATCCTAATACATATGAAAATGCACATGGATGACCTAAATGGAAGAATGCAATGGCTTATGAGTGTCATTCATTAATGAAGAATAAAACATGGGACTTATTCAACCACAAGGAAAGAATGTGGTTAAGTTTTGATGGGTCCATTCATAGAAGAATTTTCAATCCTCACAATAACACTCAAAACACCCTCATAGGTTTCTCAAGAGGAAAATTGGGGATGTATATCTGGGTTATTATTTAATACATAAACTCATTAACTACAAAGTTAGTTTAATTAGTTAGTTGAGTTAGTGGAGATTTTCCACTTGAGAAGTACTAGGACTTTGTAGATTGTGAGCAAGTTAATTTTAAAATCATCCTTAGGTTAATGGATTATTTTAGTGTTATGTACCAAATGCTTAAGATATCATAATAAACTAGAATTGAAAATGATCCAGGTGGATATCAGTGGCCACCCACTTAGTCCAACTGGCTCAAAACACAATTTTCCATCTTGGTTGTTTTCTACGGTTTTTTTCGTTTTGGGGTTGTTTTGAGGCCCTAAATGATGTTTTTTTGGCACGACAACGCACAATAGATTGCCA
>JZKD02S1774531.1:819690-840917 GCA_000966675.3 Picea glauca
GGAGGTTTCCCCCTCGAAGAGGCTTATTATCTGAAATTATCTCTTTTTCAAGGCGTTGAGTACTTTTCCTGAGGTTTTTCTATGCTATATTGATGTTTGGTTCTTAACATTGAACACCAAGATTTATATCAAAGAATTTGAGCACCATCTAGTCCTAAAATACTATGGAGTTCTAGATAGGTAAGTCTAGGAAAAAATGGATTTTTTGGACATCTAGTCATTGGGAGCCACTTATACATTTTCTGTCAAAATCGAGAAAATATTCAAGCAGAGGAATAATTGGGAGTTTGTATCTGTGCATGCATCACAACATGAGTAGGTAAAGGAAGCTCCAATACACAAACCAAAGGACAAAGCACAAATGAACAACCTAGGGGAAACCAGTATAAGTCGTAAGAAAATAAAGGAAATGGGAAGTGGTGAGAGTTCCATAAATCCCCTGGCACAACATTGATGAATGTCACTCAAATAAGGAATTGGTTGTTGAGATGAAAGTGTTAGAGTTAGATCCAGCCTTTGACTCTGATTCAGAGCTAGAAATGGGAAAGTATATCATTGATGAAAAACCCAGTGGCATAGTCGCTACCACCAAGTTCCATCCAAACAAACCAGAGGAGATGAAGGAAGGCGAGCACCTTTTTCACTCGAAGATGTGGGTGAAGGGGGATCCACTGCATTTCATCGTTGATAGTGGAATAAAAAATAACCTAATTTCAGCCGAGGTTGTCAAGCAGTTGGAGTTTCTGAAAACACCACACCTGCAACCATACAACATCGGGTGCCACCACCAAAGTTGAGATCTCTATTTCAACCAACAATATTGCCTTCCCTATGGTATCAAGCCTTTTAAGGATGAGGTATTGTGTGATGTTGTCCCACTTCAATTTTGTGATGTTCTTTTAGGCCAGCCATATATGTGGAAATGTCATGTCATATATGATTCTAGACCTCATAGTGTCATTGTTACTTTGGGAAGGAAATTGTATAGGATACCATAGGTAGCCCCACCTACAACCATTTCTTTGGTCTCATCTAAGCAATGCAAGAAGGTCATCTCCTAGTTGGGGAAGTTTGTACTCTTCATGATTTTCTCTCAAAATTAATATAAGGTTGCAACCATGTCCATGAACTTCGCACAGGTCCTCTCTGCGTAGAAAAATCAAGTGGAAAAATTCATGGAAGAATACTGGTACACCTTGACCTCACCTACCAGGGTGCCTCTGCACTTTGAATTCAAGCATTCAATCGATTTGATCCCCGATGCCCCTTTACCTAATAGGTCGATATATCAACACTCTCTATTGGAAAATGAGGAAATCAAGTGCCAGATTCAAGAGCTTCTTCGAAAGGGAAACATTTGACCAAGATCCTCACCCCGTGGAATCCCAATTGTGCTCATGTAAAAGAAAGATGGGATTTGTCACCTATGTATTGATTACAAATATCTCAACAAAATCAAAGTCATAAATGGATACCTAGTTCCATGAATTGAACACATTCTCGATCAACTCGAAGGATCCAAATACTTTAGTAATATTGATCTAAATTCCAGCTACCATCAAGTCCCAATAGAACAAAATGATGTATGGAATACTTCTTTCAAGTGAAAAGAAGGTATTTTCGAGTTTATTCCCTTTGGTTTGATGAATTCACCAACAAATTTCATGAGGTAGATGGACAAAATCTTATGGCCTTTCACCAATTATTTTGTGGTTACATATCTAGATGCCATCATCATCTTCAACAAGAGTTGGGAAAATCACTTGCAGCACATTCAGTAGGTCCTCGACACTTTCTGGCAACACAAGCTATATGCTAACTTACAAAAATCCTCCTTGGGAATGAATATGGTCCAATACCTCGAATATAGTGTATATGAGCATGGTGTACATTTGGATCCAGCTAATATCAAATTCATTCATGAATAGCCATCCTTGGAAACAATAACTGAGCTTTGGAGCTTCTTATGCCCTTCCAGCTTCTATCATAGGTTCATGTTGGTTTTATCTCACATTACATGGGCCCTCAACTAAGTGAACAAGTGTGGTTGCAAAGACAAATTTGTGTGGGCCAAGGCCCAACAAAAAACATTTGATGATCTAAAAAATCATTTATGCTTAGCTCTGGTGCTCATCTTACCCGATCTGTAACAACCTTTTGAGATTGAGACAGATGCTTCAGACTACAGTGTTGGTGTTTTTCTCACTCGACATGGTCATCCCGTTTCCTGTCATAGTGAGACACTCTAATATGTCATCTATAAGTACCCCACCTATGAAAAATAGATGTAATCCATTTTACAATCCTGCTGCCAATGGAAGAATTGCATTCTAGGGAAGGAGATAGTCATTGATACAAATCACATGCCTCCATTGTTCATGTAGACACAAGGAAAATTACAGAATGACCACCATCAAAATTGGTCCACATACTTGCAATAGTTTCATCTCAACATTAAATATATGAATGGGAGCACCAATTGCATTGCTAAATTCCTCAATCAACCTCCAGTTACAACACTAACCACCGTGCTTCACTCTTGTAGATATGAGACCATCAGGTGGCCCCAACTTTATGATAATGATCCAAAAGTTTCTACTACCTACCAAATGTTGGGAACTTGCACAATCATTATCGTTTTTCATCTTCAATATGGACTATTATTCCATCCGGTTCATCTCTATGTTCCTTTAACTTAGTGTGCAAAGTTTATTTGGGAAGCCCACTACAGTTGGGTGGCATGACATTTCAGTGTGGAGAAGACAATGGAAATACTATATAATTATTTCTATTGGTCGAAGTTTCAACAAGATGTCAATAAGTATATTATATCCTACACTTCCTGTGCCATCTCCAAGCCAACCATTAAAAAGAAATACTTGTACACACCTATGCCTACTCTTTACAGGCCTTGGGAATCCATGTCATGACTCCCTTCAACCAAGCATGGAAATGACTATGTATTCATGGTTGTTGAACGCTTGTTTAAGATGGCCATTTTGACCACCTGCAAGAAGAGTATCACAATCGAGGCCATGAACAAGATTTTCTTCGATAATGTGTGGGTACATTTTGGAATACCACATACCATCATATCCTATTGTAACAATTGGTTCTTAAGTACATTCTAGTTGATCCTTTGGTCACTATTGGACACAAATCTCACCAAATCCACTACATTCCATCCCCAAATTGATGGGTAGATAGAGATCATCAACATGATGATCATTCACATCTTGTGCATGTACAACTCCAAGCATCCACACACATGAGATGAGAGCCTTCCTTGTGTTCAACAAAACTAAAACAGAGCCCTCCATTGCTTGACCAACCACATCCCTTTTGAGGTGAGCCTAGGATTTCAACCATTAGGACCCATTGATGTAGCACTGCCCCTTGCATATTCCACATACGAAGAATATTCCCATGCTTAATCTGGGTTCGAAAAAAACACCAAATTCATTGAAGGGATTCAACACATCTTCCAACAGGTCCATGATATTTTATAGAAAGCTAATGATAAGTAAAAGGAGGGTCATGATCAACATTGAGTTCCACACAAGTTTCAAGTGGGTGATAAGGTTTGGTTTTATTTTCAAAAATAGAACCTTACATGACCCCATCATAATCTACATGCACTTTGATATGGACCTTACACCATCACCAAGGTTATGGGTGACAATGATTTTGAGTTAATTATTCCCCCCTTCCTTGGCTTACACCCAATATTCAATGTGGACCTCCTTCGACTATAGTTTCCACCACTCTTGGACACATTGGAGGTGGAAAAATAGTTGAAACCTATAGAGCTCAAACCTGGTTGCATGGAATATGAAACCATTGATCATAGCATCGATACATAGGTTAACGAATATTTCCAACAAAATATCCAACTCTATCGGGTTGTCAAAGAAGGGCAGCTACTACACCAAGGCAAGTGGCTCACCAAGCATCAAGTTTAGTATAAATTTTCCCTTTTGATGGGGTAACTCAAAAAAATGGATATCATTTCTTCCTAAGGGAGGATGACTAATCCAAGTGGATATCGATGGACACCCGACTATTCCAACTGCTCAAAACACAATTTTCCATCTTGGTAGTTTTTCTATGGTTTTGAGGCCATAAACGATGTTTTATTGGTGTGAAAGTGACCAATATATAGACAAAGGAATATACTGGGCTATTTGGAATGTGTAATTCTCTAATAGACCCTTTTGACGGTACATCGAGCACCGCAAACAAAGATCGTATGCAAAATTTATGCCCTTGAGAAGTTGATGTATCAACTACCCCCATTGGGGCCCAAAAACCTTTTGGCATTTCATCTCCTGGGGTTAGGGTTTAGGATGTTTATGGTTTATCTCATTGATGATTTATGTTAAAAAGGAATTTTGGAGCCTCATTATAATCCATCTTGTGAATGCATGTAGTAATCACATCTCTTCTTAGAGATAAGCTACCACCATTATAATGAGTTTATTTCACTCTGTATTTTTATAGTTCCTTCATATTTTTGGTCATTAATAGAAATAGAGTTTTACTCTATTTCTATGTTTTCAGTCATATCTCTATGTTTTATTTCAGTCCCTCAAAAATCTGGATCAATGGTATCATAGAAGTCTAATCCTTCTCATTTCTCATTTCATGTCCTCGACGAGGTCATGGTATAAAGAGTTAGGTCTTGAGCTAGTTTTTCTTGAGGAGAACCTATATTGCCAACCCAAGTGACCTCTCATGGTGGAGGAAAAGGGAGACGAGGGAGCAGGGTATGATATTAATCTTTTTCTCAAGGAATCCCTTGTGCAATAGAGGAATGAGTTACGAGATGATGGATAAGTTTTCCCAAATTCTTCTATGGTTGCCAATGAAAACAGATGCATCTTCATCAAGCGACCACTTTGAAGGCACCTCCCCCTTTAAGGTACAATCTAATATTCATATTCCTGTATTTTAAGGCTAGATATATGAAGATGCTTTGGAGAAATGGTTAAATCTTCTATAAGGTCATTTCTCTGTTCATAATTTTCTTGATAGGAAAAATATCACTTTTGAGCTCCTTAAGGTTGTCCCCCATGTCAAAAATTGGTGGGAGACTTACTGTGAGCAAGATTCCAAAGAGGATTTTGGAATGTTCGGATTCGAACCCACGTGGGAATCTTTCAAGGATTACTTAAAGGAGAAATATTACCTTGTTGTAAATTATGGAAACTAGTATACGAGATGGACCACACTACGTCAAGAAAGGGACCAAACAGTGTCAGAGTTCATCAATACCTTCCATACCATGCACACCAAACTAGGTATCAAATAATTCGAGCACCATTTGGTACTAAAATACTATGGGGGTCTACATAGGTACATCCAGGAAAAAATGGAGTTTCAGGACATCTCGTCACTCGGAGCCACTTATAGATTTTCTATCAAAATTGAGAAAACATCAAGCAGAGGAATAAGAGAGAGTTCATATTTGCACATGCATCACATAGGAAGTAGGGAAAATGAATCTCCAACACACAAACCAAATGAAAAAACAATGATGGTTAACCTTAGGGAAACCAGTCTAAGCTAAGAGAAAATCAAGACAATGAGAAGATGAAGAAAGATGCTGGGAAGTGGTGTAATTTCCATAAAATCCCCTGGCACAACATTTATAAATGTATCTTGAAGTAGGAATTGGTGGTCGAGATGAAAGCCTCAGAGTTAGATCTAGGCTCCAACTCTGATTCAGATCCAAAAATGGAGAAGTAGATCATTGATGCAGAACCTACTGCCATAGTCGCTACCACCAAGGTATAGAAAAATGAACCAAAGGGGTTGGAGGAAGGTGAGTTTGTTTTTCATTCGTAGATGTGGGTGAGAAGTTGAGGCCTTCAAGTGGTTGGAGTTGTCGATAACACCACACCCAAAACCATAGAACATCGAGTGGATCCACTGAGGTCAAGATCTTCATGTCAACCAAGAGTGTCATTTTCCCTATGGAATAAATCTCTTCAAGGATGAGGTATTGTGTGATGCTACCCCACTTTAAGTTTGTGATGTTATTTTAGTCCAACCATATATGTGAAAATTCCATGTTGTATATGAGTCTATATCTCATAGTGTCATTTCTACTTTGGGTAGACAACTATACATGATACCATAGGTAGTCCCAACTACATAAATTTGTTTGGTCTCATCTAAATAGTGCAAGTAAATCATCTCTGAGAAGGGGAAGTTTTTCCTCTTCATGATTTTCTCTCAAAATGAATGGAGCATTGTGGCCACATCCATGACCTCCACACAGGGCCTTTCTATGTGGCAAAATAAATGGACAAAGTCATGGAAGAATACCAAGACATGTCCACCTCACACATTGGGGTGCATCTACAATGTCAGGTCAAGTATTCAATCGATATGATCCCTGGTGCCCATTTACCTAATGGCATGGTATATCAATGATCTTGCCTAGAAAATGAGGAAATCAAGTGCCAGATTCAAGAGATGTTGCAAAACAATCACATTCGACCAAGATCCTCACCCCGCAGAATCCTAATTATGCTTGTGTAGAAGAAAGAAAAGATATGGACACTCTATATGGACTACAAAGTTCTCAACAAAATCATAGTAAAAATTTGATACCCAATTCCCTAAATTGACAACCTTATCGATTAAATCAAGGGAGCCAAATACTTTAGTAAGATTGATCTAAAGTAAAACTACCACCAAGTCCCAATAGAACAAAATGATGCATGGAAGACTACTTTCAAGTCCAAAGAAGGTATTTTTTAGTGGCTGGTTATGCCCTTTGGTTTGATGAATGCCTCGGAAAATTTCATGATGTTTATGGATGACATATTACAACCTTTCACCAATTGTTTTATGGTTGTGTATATGGATTACATCCTCATCTTCAACAAGAGTTGGGCAGTGCACTTGCAACACATTCAGCAGGTCGTCTACACTCTGCAACAACACAAGCTATATGCTAACTTAGAAAAATTCTCCTTCGACATGAACATGATCCAATACATAGGATACACTATAATTGAGCATGGTGTACATGTTTTTCCAACCAAAATCCAAGTCATTTGTGACTGGATAGCTCTGAAAACACTAACTCAGCTTCAAAGCTTCTCAGGCCTTTCCAACTTCTATCACGGGTTCATGTTGGGGTTCTCTGATATTACATGGGCCCTCAATCAAGTGACCAAGGGTGGTTTCAAATAAAATTTTGTGTGGGACAAGGTCCAACATAAATAATTTGATGATATAAAACATCATTTATGCTCAACCCTGGTGCTTGCCTTACCTAATCTGCAACGACCTTTTGAGATTGAGATAGATGCTTCATACTACACAATTGGTGTTATTCCCATTCAACACGGTCATATAGTGTCCTAACATAGTGATACACTCTCAGATTTCATCCTTAAGTACCCCACCTATGACAAACATATATACTTCATTGTACAAACCTACGACCAATGGAAGCATTGGATTCTAGAGAAGGAACAACCATCCATACAAATCACAAGCCTCTACAGTTCATGTAGACACAAGGAAAATTATAGAATGACCTCCATCAAAAGTGGTCCACACAATATTTATTTATCACAAGGACTAGGGAATTTTATTCATTAAAAAGGGCGTAGCCAAGGCTGCTTAGTACAAAAACATAGGCCTGGTAATCATAGAAAAAACTAGATCCAAAAGTCCATATATTCCCCAAGTTTTTAGATCTTTCCTATCATTCCATATTTTCCTACTTCTATTTCTATATAAAGAGGAATATATCTGATAGAACACACCAAGTATTTTTACAAAAAAATAAAACATGACTATCTTGGAAATAAAACATTCTAGACCTATTCTTTTTTTAGTATTTCTTCATCTGTGGGTACCACAACTATGTTCAGATCTGGAAGTATCCTCATATTCTTTTCCTCCGACCTATGAGAGAAACCAAAATTCATATCCTGGTTTGACTTTGCTGGTGTAGTCTCCCTCTGATCCAACTTTTGTTGCAGAGCTTCCCATGTCTTCCCAGATAATCCACCTCATCTTCAAGTTGACCAATTAATGCCTGATGTTGGGCCAAAGTTTCTAAAGAAAATGTTACTGTGGAGGTAAGATAATTTACCTTAATTTTCAATCTCTGAGTTGTGGTGAAGTTGTCCTCCACCTCTTCTTCTACCCATGCCAAAATTTTCATGACTTCCATTGGATTCCTCATAGATGGGAATTTCTATTAGAATTAGATTGAATACTAGGACCCACACTCCTTATCCAACCTCCCGCAAGAAATCCATGAATAATACTACAACTAGGGAGTAATAATTACCTGCAATTTTGCATGGGGACACACTCTCCAGAACCACCACTAATATTTCCCACCGTAGTACCAACCCCAGTGCAATTTAAATTGACAATTTTGACTAAAATAATATTTTTTCCATAAAAATTATGAGAAGTACAAACGACACTTACTGAAACTTTATCATGCACCAAACTAATGCCCAAAGATAATGAAGCAAGCAACAGAAAACATAAAATACTACACTCCCTAAAACCTCCCTTACTGTTATAACTATTAGCCCATATGGGGATTGAGAATATGACCCCAGAATGAAGGAGTTCATATGCATCCCAATTCTCATAAATAAAAGAATCATCTTCCTTCTTATCACTACCGACACAATTGACATTAAAATTACCATTGGAAATACATACCATCTATCCTCATTAACGAATTCAACCACCATACTCAGTACTTCCATCACCTAAGCATGAATTTGAATCATTATTAGATTCACATCCAACTTCAATTCCATCAAACCAGAATCAAATTGGGATACAGAGTGTACTTGCTCACTTAAATTCTCATGGGGCCAAGTACATCTCCCACCTACGAGACTCCATTTCTACACCTGCTACATGATTGTGGATTATGGTTTCCAAGCCATCGCCACTAACTGTGTAGACTCGAAGTTTTCCTATCAAAGATTTAGGATAATATGGTAATAAATAATCTCCATATGCATGAGCCTACCATGCACGTTCTTCCAAACTCCCTTTAGGCATACCCCTAAGGCCCCACCAATACACTAAGCCCCTTTCATTAGGGATGGGTAATATGCCCTACCTACCCACAAACTCCCAAGGAACTAGGGGATAAGTTAATGGCTCTATTATCCATTTCATCTGATTCCTTATTATTCCCTCTAAGAATGTGAAAACATTGGACTAAGATATTAGATAAAGACATTCGAATCCTCTCCACGAGGATTTTTAACTTTATCTCCTTTGGGTTGGAACTAGTGACAAAATATCTTATGCTATTTTTTGAGTCGCCCACTATATTGAGTTTCTTAATATGATTTTGAAGTGCTAGTTACACCCCTCGATACACCGCATAAGCTTCTTCTATATTGTTTTTAGTGACACCTAGATTCTAATAGAAATCCAATTCTTTGATTCCTATGGGCCGGTAAAGTAGTCCACATACTTGCAACAGTTTCATCTCAACATTAAATATAAGAAGGGGGGAACTGATCTCATCGTTGACTACCTCAGTCAACCTCCAGTTGTAGCACTAACCACGATGATTCACTCTTGTGGACATGAGACCTCTGGGTGGCCCCAACTCTATGACAGTGATCCTAACTTTGCTACTACCTACCAGATGTTGGGAACATGCATAGTCGTTGCTCATTTTCATATTCATGATAGATTTTTATGCCATCTAGATCATCTCTATGTTCCTTGAAGTGAGTGTGTGAAGCTGATTTGAGAATCCCACTACAGTTGGGTGGCAAGACACTTCGGCATGGATAAGGAAATGATAGTACTACATAAGTATTTATATTGGTTGAAGATTCGATAGGATGCCATTAAGTATATTATACCCTACACTACTTGTGCCATATTCAAGAAACCATTAAAAAACAAGGCTTATACACACCTCTGCCTACTCCCAATAGGCCCTAGGAATCCATTTTGATGGAATACATGAAATGACTCCCTTTTACCAAGCATGGAAATGACTGTGTATTCGTGGTTTTTGATCGCTTCTCTAAGATGGCCATTCTGACTGCCTATAAGAAGAGTATCACAGCTAAGGCCATGGCCAAGATCTTCTTTGAACATGTGTGGGTACAAATTGGCATACCATAGACCATCATATCCAATCGGAATAATTGGTTCTTAAGTAAATTTTGGTCTAGCCTCTAGTCCTTGTTGGACACGAAGCTCACCAAATCCACTACCTTCCACCCCCAAACTGATGGGAAGACAAAGGTTGTCAATAATATGATCATGCACATATTGCACATGTACAACTCCAAACACCCATGCACATGGGATGAGATCCTTCCTTATGTTCAACGAAGCTACAACAAATCCCTCCATAGCTCGACCGACCACAACCATTTTTAGGTGGGCCTGTGATTTCAACCATTGGGCCCCATTGATTTAGAACCTTCCCTTGCATCCATATAGGAAGAATATTCCCATGCTCAATATGGGGCCAACAAAACCACCAAATTCATTGAACGGATTCATCACATCCACCAGTAGGTCCATGAGATTTTACAGAAATATAATGATAAGTATAAGCAACGCCATGATCAACATCAGTTTCTGCACAAGTTTCAAGTGGGTGACAAGGTTTGGTTGCATTTGCAGAAGGAGTGTTGTATAGGACCCCATAGGAAGGTGCGTCCACTTCATTATAGACCTTACACCATCACCATGTTTGTGGGTAACAATTCTTTTGAGTTAAGTATTCCCCCCTTCCTTGACTTGCACCCAATGTTCAATGTGGATCTCCTTCGACCATATTTTCCACCACTCTTGGACACATCATAGGTGGAAGAGAAATTGACACCTATAAACATCAACCCTAAATGCATGGAATAGGCATCCATTGATCATATCATGGACACATAGGTTAATAACACTCGCCAACAAAAGATCCAACTCTACCGGGTTGTCAAACCAGGCTAGCTACTACACCAAGGCAAGTGGCTCACTAAGCATCAAGTTCACCAAAAATTTCCCTATTTGATGGGAGCACTCAACACAATGGAGAATATTGCTTCCTAAAGGAGGAGGATTGATCTAGGTGCATATCGGTGCCCACCCACATAGTCTAACTAGCTCAAAACACAATTTTTCATCTTGGCAGTTTTTCTATAGTTTTTCGAGTCTTGAACTTCTGTTCGAGTCTTGAACTTCTGCGGCCATTTTAAGGCCCTATACGACGTTTTTTGGTGTTGAAGCACCCAATATACAATTAAATGCATGTACTAGTCCATTCAGAATGTGTACTTCTCAGCTAGACCGTTATGATTGTATATTGAGTGCCCCAAACGAAGATCGTATGCAAAAGTTATGCCCTTAAGAAGTTGATGTATCATTGTAATCCATATTGTGAATCCATGTAGTGGTCACATCTCTTCTTAGAGATAAGCTACCACCATTCTAGCGAGTTTATTCATTCTATATTTTAACATTTCCTGCATATTTTTAGTCATTAATAGAAATCAATTTGTACTCTATTTCTGTGTTTTATTTTGTTTCCTCAAAAATCTAGATTAACACATCATGTACACCAATGTGAGAATGGATCGCAACTCCAATATAGATAAGAGAGATGAATTACTCAATAAATCCTTAAGGAATAGGAGAACCTCCTCCAAATACCCAAATACATTCGTACATCATAATTCACATGTCTTCAATAATGACTACATGATCTCTATATATACATATTCACACATTGCACATGTGGCCTCATTCTTATTAGGTTGACCCTATTACATTTACATTTACACATTACATGTACATTTATCCCCATAAATTCCCCCCCTTGAGGTCATATCATATACATTTAACCCCATATATTCTCCCCTTGGGTCATAACATTTATCCTTTAACTAATATCAAATTTTATGTTTAAAGTGAAAACAAATGCTATTGTTCTAAATTAAAAATTAAATCACAGTTGTAAAAAAGTTAAAACTAAATGCATAAATTAATGTCATAGCTATAAAGAAAACAAATTCAAGATGAAATTAAATGCAAAAGTAACATCAAATCTACACACACACACACACAGTTTGAATGAAACAAGGAAATATATAAGATACTATTTACAACAATATACAAGAATTGACATTAGAAAGCATTCTTTTGAAGAAATTAAGGAACGTTGCAAATGTGATAATATACATAGACAAAAAATGCATATATGCCCCTAAATACAATTTTATTGATAACTGGATATCTATACAACCAAATGGTAACCCACCAAGTCATATAACCAGATCAACTCTTGGTGAATAGGATGTTTACGAAACCATACATCATTCACAAACAATAAAGACATAGTGGAAGAAGCCTTAGATGGTGAGGAATTTGTTTGAAGGATTCTATACCCAATTTATCTTAATGAAATATACAATCATGGCTGAGTTAGTCTCAAAGATATGAAAAAAAACATAATCCATTGAACATAAAAATCCTTAGATGCTTATTAATATTTAATTCATAATAACATCTACTTGATCTTCAAAATAAAAATGATCGTTTTGACTGCTTGTAGATTACATGTGAAATGCTTTTCTATCCAAATACACTTTATTGATAAACAACTTTCAAAATAAATGAGCGTAAATAGAACAACAATATTAAAACCACATACACAATTATGATAATGGAGTTCACCTGATTTGGGCTACGTCTCTGGGTCTACTTCCAATAGAGACCTATTTATTAATGCTCAAATGTTTTTGTTTTACAATGGCCTTTTTCTTCTTTGCTCAATCTAAAAACAAAGTACACTACTGAATTACCTATGAAAAATCATGAAAAATGAGTATAAAGTTCTTAAAATTCCATGTCAGAACCCTGTGGCACACATTATAGTGCAGCCTCTAAGTCTAGGTACCCTTGGGAACGTACTTCGAGACCGTACTCTACATAATTTTAGTTTATGTATCTTTATCAGTCCGTGCACCATTAAATAGGGTGTGGCCCCCTTAACTTCCATCTGAAATCCATTGTTGGCATTAAATATAAGGTTGTGTCCATGCCTTAACAAGAGGCTCCTTTGGCGCAACAATTAAGACATGTTATTATTTGGGGGGAGGTCATGGGTTCCATCCTTCATGATTCCCTCCTTTGTTGGCATTTTTTCAAAATGTATGGATATATGTGGTGTGTTTGTTATATGGTTTTAACCAAAGTTTTAAATGAACCTTCGCGCGAGTATAATGGTCACATTACAATACATATAACCAGGGTCGAGGACTTAGGCCCTTGACCCATTTTTTCCGTGGACTAAACCTTATACCAAGGTTAAATATATATATGCCCACATATATGGTTAAGAAACAATGCTTTGGTGTGATGGTAAAGAGCTTTAGTAAGGTCTTTGGAGGTCACAGGTTTGATCCTCTAGACTCCCATAAAAGTTTACATAACCTTAACCATAATGGTCAATGGGAGGTTGCCATGTGGTATCCTCTCATTGGTCTATCCTTGCCATGTGTTGATAAATGATTAGTCCACCTATATGTATGAATGTTGATTTATTTTCCAACTGGACATTCCATGTCACCAACTACTTGTACATTCATGCCACATGTCACCCTTTCAGTGATGACATGTATCACTTTTGACTTTGACTTTTTTCCATGGTTGACTCGAACTTTGACCATCCATAAATTTTGCATATGAACTCCATTTGAGGTGATTTTTGTGTCGTTCGTAAGATATCACTGAGCTCTACACATTGATGGAATTTTCGAGAGCATTTCAAATGGTTGAATGTTGAGAATTTATGAATCCTTCTGGACCTTTATGAGCATCCCATATCCTCCTGGACCTCTGTGATCATTTCAGATCCTCATGGATCATTCCTTCCCATTGGAAGCCTTTTGGACCACCAATTTTTTTTATTATTCAACAACTAAGTGAGGGTAAATATCCCTCACCCTTTCAATCTCCATCTTCTTTACTTGGTTTTACCCCTTAAAGACCAACTCGAAGATATTCCACATTATCTTGCTGTGAATTCCTAATTCTTATGTCAATATTAAAATATTCCAATAGCTCGTTCAAATACTCTAGAGAAAAATCATCAACTATTGGAACTTGAATACTTTCATCTTCATCCATAATCATAGGAGGATCATAAAGCTTCAAATTCTCAACATTTACTACTGAATACATTTTCATGTATGTTGGTAGATCTAAATAAAAGGAATTAGTACCAATCTTCTCCAAGATATTGAATGGACCATATCGGTTTGGCCTTATCTTTTTATTGTCACCCTTCATTCTATACTTGATTATATGTAACCATACTTGATCATCAACTTCAAACTAATGATAAACCCAATGTTTGGCATGCCTCACCATGTATTTAGCTTGGCTTTTCTCCAACTGTTCCTTTACTGCTTGATGCACCTGTTGGATATTTTGAATGAAACTTTGAGCTTTATCTGTATCATCATGCCCATCCTCTTTACTTGCCTCTCCGAAAGAAAATTCCATAGGTGATTTACGGACATACCCCAAACATACTTCAAAAGGAGTTTTCTGAGTAGAATAATGCATGGCATGATTATAGGCATGTTGTACATAAGGAAAATGCTCATCCCATAAATTAGGATGCTTGTTACAGTAGCCTCGAAGTATATGTACTACTGTTCTATTTACCACCTCTATCCATCCATCTGTCTGTGGATGAAAATATGTGCTCTTGTTTAACTTAGTGTCTATGAGCTCCAATAAATGAGACCAAAAATTTCCCCAAAAATGAGAATTTTGATTTGATATAATAGATGTAGCCAACCTGAAATGAACCCAAACATTATCAAAGAACATATATGTTGTTTTTTCACCTATGAAATGTTTTTTGCATGGCATTAGAATACACATCTTACTGAATCTATCCATGATGACATATAGATAATCATGACCTTTCCTGGACATCGACAAATCCCCTACAAAATCCATGGAGATGATTTCCCATGGCTAAGAAGGTACTAGAAGTGACATATATAATCCCAACTTTATGTTTCTAGGCTTTCTTTTGGAACACATAACACATCGTTTGATAAACTTGGAAATTGTTTCATTCATTCAAGGCCAATAACAGTATCTCTGCAATTGTGCTATTGTCTTACCAACCCCAAAATTTCCAGAAATGAGAGATGCATGAGCTTCTCTAATTACATTTACTATTTCATCCCTAGGTATACAAATCTTTTCAAGTTGATATAACAAATTGTCATGCATATAATAATCTGACTACTGATTACCACGATTTAATGCATCATATACATCTCTAAAATCATCATCCTTAGCATATTGCTCAACATAAATTTCATGAGCTAAAGGATTATACCTTAGTATTGTCGATGCATTAATCACTGGCCTTGACAACGTATCTGCAACCTTATTATGATACCTTTCTTATACCTGATTACCAAATGAAACTATTATAAGAAGCTCATCCACCTGAAATGTTGTGAGGGTTCTAGCTTGGTTTGTGATTGAAAATATTGTAATGGTTGATGATATGTATGAATTATTGTCTCCTTTCCCATTAATTAATGCTTCCATTTCTTCACACTTTGTACCAATGCATATAATTCCTTATCATATGTTGGATAGTTAATCACAACCTGAGTGAAAGTATCAGAATGATAACATATAGGTTTACCTCGTTGCATCAAGACTTCTCCCATGGAATATCTACTTGCATCGGTTTGAATCTCAAATGGTTGGTACATATTTGGTAGAGCCAAAACTGGTGTGGTTATTATATTTTCCATCAGTTTCTCGAAGTCTTCCTGTTGCTTTCCTCCCCATTGAAAGACATGTTTTACACTTGTTAATGCATGCAGAGGAGTTTCTATGTAAGAGAAATTAGCAATGCATTTTCTCCAGTATTGTATTGCTTCTAAGAATCTCATGAATTCTGTGATAGTAGTTGTCTTGGGCCATTTCACAATGAATTCTACTTTTATAGGGTCTATCTTTAGTTGACCATTCCATACAATGTAAGCCAAATATACTAGGGAAGTTTTTCCAAATTCACATGTAGACATTTTGATATACAACTTCTACTTTTTCAAGAGTTCAAATATTGTCTTGACATGCTTTATATGATCTTCCCATCTTCGAATAAAGATCAATATATCATCTAAATAGAAGATAAAAAAATTATCTACATAAGTCTTGAATACATCATTCATTACCCTCATGAATGTCACAGGTGCATTGCATAACCCAAATGGCATAACTAACCATTCGAACAACCCTTTCTTTGTCTTGAAAGTAGTTTTCCATATGTCACTTTCTGCAATTATGATCTGATGCTAACCACTTCTCAAGTCCAATTTAGTGAAATAAACAACATTCTTTAATTTATCCAATACGCCATCAATTCTAGGAAGAGGACAACAATTCTTTACCATAATCTTGTTTAGGGCTCTGAAATTAATAGACATCCTCCATGTGCCATCTTTCTTTGGAAATAATACAATAGGACAACCACAAGGAGAGGTGCTTGGCCTAATTATTCCTTTATCTAGCAATTCCTGAACTTTCTTCTTAATTTTTTCATTCTCGATCACTGATGACCTATACATTTCAATGCTCGAAAGAGGAGCATCCCACTGAAAATAAATTTCATGTTCAACCTCCATCTTAGGAGGCAACCATGTAGGTTCTTGAAATAACTCATCATAATTAGATATAGTTTTTACCAACTCATGTTTATGGTTTGGATCACAACCTAATAAAGAATCTATTATATATTCTTCTTTTTGTTTCATTGTCATGAGAACAAAATATTTACTTGCACTCACAAGTATTTTCATTTTCCTTGTGCTCACTAAAGAAACATTAGTTTTGATACAATGAGATCTGACAATAAATTCAACCCTGTCCTTGAAAATATGATATTTATTCTATTCATGATAGAATATGGCCTTCCTGTCAAATAGATATGGACTACCCAAGACAATGTCGCAAATTTCAAGAGTCACAACATCTAATTCAACCTCATCAAAGAACTTAGTTGTAATTGCAAATATGATCTTACACTGTTTCGTCACCTACAACTTAGCATATTCACACACCCAACCTAATGGATATGGTTTTTTGTGAGGTGTTGTCTTCAAAACCATCTTCTTAACAATTTCTTTAGATATTAAGTTAACTTGAGATCCAATGTCGAATAAAGTATCTACTTTTGTATGCTTGACTATAACTCTGACATGAAAAAACTCACTTCTTTTCTTTTGATCAATATCACTTTTCAATTTGGCGGATTGAATTGAAGAATTAGAATTTATAGTTGATATATATTTTCTTACTATTGCCATGATATTAGATTCATCTCTTGAATATGACCCTAGATCCTGTCAAGTTGATGCAACAATCTTCTGCTTCCCTTTATCCTTGAACTTCTTTGGTCATAATTTTGGATGCAGCTTCCAACATTGTGATTTCTCATGTCCCTTTTTCTTACAGTGGGAACATGTAGGTCTTCCTTCAACTTGATTTACAGTAGTCGACTTTTTACTCTTCCATTTACCTTTTGGTTTCTTTTCAAACTTGTAGAAATTTTATCTTCGATCGCATGCTTACCCTTACTAGCCTCCAGATGTGTAGCTTGTACTGACACCTTATCAATGTTAGTAGGGTCAAACATTAAAATAGTGTGACGAAGATATGAGTGTATTCCACCAATATACTTTAGAAGAGTTTCATGAGTATATAATGAAATTCCTAAGGATAAATCCTTCTTTTTGAATTCCTATGTATACACTTGAATATTTTGGTCGTTACCCTGCCTTAGATGTTGACATTCTATCATTTTCATTTGAGTATAAGCTAATGGATATAATTGTTTTCTTATAGCCTTAGTAAACTTATCCCAATAAGAGATTAATTTATCCTTTTGAACAAGATCAACCTGCATATTCCTATCCCACCATATTAAGGTTGTGTCACTTAGTCGAAGAGAAACTAATTGTATTTTTGTAGCATCTTCCACGATATTTTGAACCCTGCAATATACCTCTATTTTCTTGATCCAATTGTCCAATTTCTCGACATTCAATTCTCCATCATAGATAAAAAATTCAAACTTGACATCCAATTTTAATAAAGGAAAATTATGAGCATATTTATTAGAGAGATTCTTTTTATGAGAATAATGTTTACTTCCCTCAGAAGAAGACGATGATGAGGATGATGTTGAGGATGGTTTTGAAGGACCACCTTCATTACCTCCTCCTTCCTCTTTGTCTGGTTCAAATTTCTCTAATATACATTCCTCCTTGGCCTTCTCTCGACCTTCGTACATTTCTTCCACCATGGCTTTCATTAAATTAAAAACCTTGAAGAAATCATCTTTGGAGTTGTAAGGACCCGATTTTCTAGGCGAAGTCATTTCTCTTTGATGAGTAAAACTTCTTGAACCAATATCTAGATTGTAACTTGCAAGTTTTCCTTCTCCTCGCTTGGATTTATACCTTGTATGCATTCACTCGCAAACACTTGTCAAACCTTTCTCTAATACCAACTTGATCCAAAAAATCCTTAGATGCTTATTAATCTTTAATGCATAATAATATCTACTTGATCTTCGAAATAAAAATGATCGTGTTGACTGCTTGCATATTACATGTGAAATACTTATCTATCCAAATACACTTTATTGATAAACAACTTGCAAAATAACTGAGCGTAAATATGCCATCAATATTAAAATCACATACACAATTTTGATAACGGAGTTCACTCGATTTGGGATACATCTCCGGGTCCACTTCCAATTTAAACCTATTTATTAATGCTCAAATGATTGTGTTTTACAATGGCCTTTTTTTGCATTGCTCAAACTAAAAAACAAAGTACACCATTGAATTCCTTGCGAAAAATAATGAAAAATGAGTAAAGTTATTAAAATTCCATGTCGGAACCTCATGTCATGCATTATGGTGTAGCCTCTAAGTCTAGGTACCCTCACACACATACTTTGAGATCGTACTTTGCATAATTATGAGTGTTTGTACACTTCTCGTTCCACACACCATAAAATAGGGTGCGGGCCCTTTAACTTCCATCCAAAATACATGGTTGGAATTAAATATAAGGTTGTGTCCATGCCTTAACAAGAGGTTCCTTTGGTGCAACGGTCAAGGCATGGAATTATTTGGGGGGAGGTCACGGGTTCCATCCTGTGTGATCCCGTCTGTTGTTGGTTCATTGTTATAATGTATGGATATATGTGGTGTTTTTGTTATATTGTTTTAACGAAAGCTTTAAACGACCCTCCAAGTGAGTATTATGGTCATATTAGAATACATATAACCAGGGTATAGGGTTTAGGCCCTTTGCCCTTTTTTTCCATGGAATAAACCTTATACCAATGTTAAATATATATGCACACATATATGGTTAAGAAACAATGTTTCGTTGCGATGGTAAAGAACTTTGGTAAGGTCTTGGGAGGTCATGGGTTCGATCCTCTGAACTGCCATAAAATTTTACATAACCTTAACCATAATGGCCAATGGGAGGTTTCCACATGGAAACCTCTTATTAGTCTATCCTTGCCATGTGTCGATAAACAATTAGTCCATCTATATGTACGGATGTTGAGTCACTTTCCAACTAGACATGCCACATCACCAACTACCTATATGGTTGCGCCACATGTCACCCTTTTAGTGGTGACACGTGTCACCTTTGACCCTTTTGACTTCGACTTTTTCCCTTGGTTGACTTGAACTTTGACCAACCATAAATTTTGCATACAAACTCCGTTTGAGGCGATTTTTGCATCGTTGGAAATCTATCACCGAGATCTATGAATTGATGGCATTTTAGAGAGCATTTGGGATAGTTAAATTTTGAGAATTTATGAATCCTTATGGACCATTGTGAGTGTTTTAGATCCTCCTAGACCTCTATGAGTGTTTTGGATCCTCCTGGACCTCTGTGAGTGTTCCAGATCCTCGTGGATCATCCATGAAAAAAAATAAATGAATATACCTTTAGAATATGGTAGAACTCATTTTGACCCTAATGTTGGACACTTATAGTAAGTGATCATGTCATCGAAGATTATTGATGGGCCAATTATAATTTAAAATAGCATGGATGTTGAATTACAAAATCATAACACAAACGTACCTACTCTTTCCCCCCTTGTTTGGGTCTCCTTCTCTCCTTTTTATAAAGTGATAGGTTGGTAGGTGACGAGTCACAATTACCCCTTAAATTTGTTGGATTACTGAGAGGGGGGGTGAATCAATAATAGAGTAATTTAATCATTTTTAACCATATAATGCAAGTGTTATATCAATGTAGCATTATTATCCAATAATTGTAGAGTAAATAAACAATGAACAATCATACACATACATAGTACACCAATGTTTTTACATGGAAACCCAAAGCGGGAGAAAACCACAGAATGATTTTTCTTATATGTCTTTAAGAATTACATTCATTGGAAGCACCAACTTCCTTTGTTTTCCAATTGCAACTGGAAGGAGGATCCAACCCCCTAGTTTCTCAAGCTATAACCTGAGGGAAGCTCTAACACCCCAATTCTCTGGCTACAACCAGAAAGAGGCTACAACCCCCTAGTTTCTCAAGCTACAACCCGAGGGAAGCTCCAACTCCCCAATTCTTTGGCTACAACCAGAAGGAGGTTACAACCCCCTATGTTCTCTGGATACAATTGGAAGGTGGCTATAACCACCTATCCTTGCCTTTTCCAACCACCCTGATGTAGAAGTAGAATGATGGAACCACTGTCACACTATCACTGGGAGATATACTGCTGTAAACCTGTACCAATAAACCTGTAATCAACTTGTAACAACCTGTACCAATAACTTGTGCCAACATGTACCATACATCAACCTGTACCTCAACCCGCACCATAAACAAATGCATCAATCATGCATCAAACCTGTACAAATGACTTGTCATAATAACCTATCCAAACAACCTATAATCAACTTATACCATAAACAAGTGCATCAACCATGCACCAACCTGTACCTCAACCTATACCATAAACAAGTGCATCAAACATGCACCAACCTGTACCTCAACTTGTACCATCAACGAGTGCATCAACCATGCACCAAATATGTACCAATCATGCATCAAATACACATAAACTATGACTCATCAAGATGTACCAA